>SJYC01106598.1:0-20491 GCA_006408675.1 Madoqua kirkii | reverse complement strand
ATGGGACCAGATGCCATGATCTTCGTTTTCTGAATGTTGAGCTTTAAGCCAACTTTTCCACTTTCCTCTTTCACTTTCATCAAGAGGCTCTTTAGTTCTTCTTCACTTTCTGCCATAAGGGTGGTATCATCTGCATATCTGAGGTTATTGATATTTCTCCCAGCAATCTTGATTCCAGCTTGTGTTTCTTCTAGTCCAGCATTTCTCATGATGTACTCTGCATAGAAGTTGACATACAGCCTTGACGTACTCCTTTTCCTATTTGGAACCAGTCTGTTGTTCCATGTCCAGTTCTAACTGTTGCTTCCTGACCTGCATACAGATTTCTCAAAAGGCAAGTTAGGTGGTCTGGTATTCCCATCTCTTTCAGAATTTTCCACAGTTAATTGTGATCCACACAGTCAAAGTCTTTGGCATAGTCAATAAAGCAGAAGTAGATGTTTTTCTGGAACTCTCTTGCTTTTTTCCATAATCCAGTGGATGTTGGCAATTTGCTCTCTGGTTCCTCTGCCTTTTCTAAAACCAGCTTGCACATCAAGGAGTTCGTGGTTCACGTATTGCTAAAGCCTGGCTTGGAGAATTTGGAGCATTACTTTACTAGCATGTGCGATGAGTGCAATTGTGTGGTAGTTTGAGCATTCTTTGGCATTGCCTTTCTTTGGCATTGGAAGGAAAACTGACCTTTTCCAGTTGTGTGGCCACTGCTGAGTTTTCCAAATTTGCTGGCATATTGAGTGCAGCACTTTCACAGCATCATCTTTCAGGATTTGAAACAGCTCCACTGGAATTCCATCACCTCCACCAGCTTTGTTCGTAGTGATGCTTTCTAAGGCCCATTTGACTTCACATTCCAAGATGTCTGGATCTAGATGAGTGATCACATTATCATGATTATCTGGGTTTGAAGATCTTTTTTGTGCAATTCTTCCGTGTATTCTTGCCACCTCTTCTTAATATCTTCTGCTTCTGTTAGGTCCATACCATTTCTGTCCTTATCGAGCCCATCTTTGCATGAAAAGTTCCCTTGATATCTCTAATTTTCTTGAAGAGATCTCTAGTCTTTCCCATCTGTACTTTTCCTCTATTTCTTTGCATTGATCGCTGAAGAAGGCTTTTTTAAATTCTTCTTGCTATTCTTTGGAACTCTGCATTCAGATGCTTATATCTTTCCTTTTCTCCTTTGCTTTTCACGTCTCTTCTTTTCACAGCTATTTGTAAGGCCTCCCAGACAGCCATTTTGCTTTTTTGCATTTCTTTTCCATGGGGATGGTCTTGATCCCTGTCTCCTGTACAATGTCACAAACCTCCGTCCATAGTTCATCAGGCACTCTGTCTATCAGATCTATGCCCTTAAATCTATTTCTCACTTCCACTGTATAATCATAAGGGATTTGATTTAGGTCATACCTGAATGGCCTAGCAGTTTTCCTTACTTTCTTCAATTTGAGTCTGAATTTGTTAATAAGAAGTTCATGATCTGAGCCACAGTCAGCTCCTTGTCTTGTTTTCGTTGACTGTATAGAGCTTCTCCATCGTTGGCTGCAAAGAATATAATCAATCTGATTTCAGTGTTGACCATCTGGTGATGTCCATGTGTATAGTCTTCTCTTGTGTTGTTGGAAGAGGGTGTTTGCTATGACCAGTGTGTTCTCTTGGCAGAACTCTATTAGCCTTGCCCTGCTTCATTCTGGATCCAGGACCAAATTTGCCTGTTACTCCAGGTGTTTCTTGACTTCCTACTTTTGCATTCCAGTCCCCTATAATGAAAGGTTATCTCTTTTGAGTGTTAGTTCTAGAAGGTCTTGTAGGTCTTCACAGAACTGTTCAACTTCAGCCTCTTCAGTGTTTCTGCTCAGGGCATAGACTTGGATTACCATGTTATTGAATGGTTTGCCTTGGAAACGAACAGTGATCATTCTGTCGTTTTTGAGACTATATCCAAGTACTGCATTTCAGACTCTTGTTGACTATGATGGCTACTCCATTTCTTCTAGGGATTCCTGCCCACAGTAGTAGACATAATGGTCTGCTGCTGCTGCTAAGTCGCTGCAGTCATGTCTGATTCTGTGTGACCCCATAGATGGTAGTGTACCAGGATCCCCCGTCCCTGGGATTCTCCAGGCAAGAACACTAGGGTGGGTTGCCATTTCCTTCTCTTTTTTGGTGTGTTATTAGCTTCTGTTAATTATTGTTGATTAAAGTGTCATTAGCTCCTGTTGGTTAATGTTCTTTGTTGAATTCCTCTTTATCTTTACTGATTTCCTGTCTAATTGCATCTAGCAATTGTTGAGGGAAGGGTATTGCAGTCTCCCATAATTGTCTATTTTTCCTTTCAGTTTTATAAATTTTTGCTTCCCTTATTTTGCAGTTCTGTAGTTTGGCCCATACACATTTAGAATTGTTATGTCTTCTTTCGGATTGTCCTTTATCATGTAATATCCCTTAGTGTCTCTGATAATTTTTTTTAAAAATTCTGAAGTCTATTTTAATCTGGTAGTAATATAACCTCTCCAGCTTTTCTTTGGTTAAAGTGTCATGATGTATTTCTTTCTGTCTTTTTACTTTCAGCCTATCTATACTGTTAAGTTAAAAAATATGACCTTACTGTGAATTAAAAAAATAGCCTAATGTTAGTTTTGGGTGGACAGCACATAGTTGGGTCATATTTTTTAATCTACTCTTTTGTTCCCTTTTAGAAGCACCATCTCTATTAATTAGTGTTTTTAGACCCTTTATAGTCAATGTAATTATTGATATATCATGACTTAAGTTTTACATCTTAGTTTTTGTTTTTTATTTCTTTCACTTTTCATTTGGCTGTTTACATTTTTTCTGCCTTCCCGTAGGCTACTTGAATAATTTTTAGAATTCCATTTTGAATTATCAGTAGTTTCTGAGTATATTTCTTTGTAGGGCTTTTATGATTGTTCTAGATAATGTCTGTATACATACAATCTATCAGTTTATTGCTGTTGTCATTCTATCAACTCTAATAAATTATTGAAAGTTTGCTTCTTTTTTTGTCCTTTTATCCTCCTTATCTTTGTATAGTTTTTTTAATTGATTTATTAATTGTATATATTGCATTATATATACATATGTATTATCACAGTCAATTGGAGTCATTCTTTTACAAAATTTTGTGAAGTATAGAAAGGATTTCTCTGTATATCCTTTATCTTCTATTTGTAATTGCTTTAAATACTTTTCTACATGCATTTGGAACCACATAGGACAGTCTTATGATATTTGCTTTACTCTTCAAACTTAAAATATTCAGGAGTAGAGGGGAAATTTGTTCCATTTACCCATATTTTGCTTACCATCCATGTTCCTTTTTCCTACCTGTTGTTTTAAGGTTTCTTATTTTATCATTTCCTTTCTGCTTAAAAAAACTCCCTTAGCTAGTTTTTTAGGGGAGATCTTTTGATGACAAATTCTCAGTTTTTCCTCATTGGTGAGTGTTTTGATTTCCCTTTCATTTCTGAAGGATATTTTTGTTGGGTATAAGATGCTGAGTGACAGTTCCTTCCTGTTGTGCCCACTTCTTTTGTCTTCTGTGTTTTCTGATAGGCAGTAGTCTGTCATTTGAATTGTTTTGCCCTTAAAGATGTAGCGGCATTTTTCTCTGACTGATTTCAGGATATTTTCTTTGTTTTCAGCTTTCATCTTAATTATGGTATCCTGATGTGGATTCCCTTAGGTTTCTCCTGTTTGTGGTTATTATTTCTAGAGTCCATAGGTTCATATCTCATGTCAAATTTTAAAATTTTCAGTTGTTATTTCTTCAAGTATTTTTTCAGCACTGCCTTGGTTTCTCTCCATCCACAACTATGATGACAAAAATAACAGATCTTTATTATAGTCCAAAAGGTGTCTGAGGTTTTGGATTTTTCCCATCCTATTTTTAATTAGTTCAGATGGACAATTTTTGTTGTTATGTCTTCCATGTCACTGATTCTTTCTTTTGCATCTTCTAAAATTTTCATTTGGTGTTGGTTTTTTTTTATGCTTTATTCCTTTACCCAAAATTTCTATTTATTTTCTAAATCTTTCTAATGTTTTTTTAAAATTTTTCAAGAGTGATCTTTAATGCTTGTTGAAATACTTTTACCATGGCTGCTTGACAATCTTTGTGAGACAGCTGTGACCCAGCATCTCAATGTGAGCATCTATTGATTGTCTCTTTCCATTTAGTTAGAAATCTTCCTGGTAGTTGGATAATGAATGATTTGTGATTGAAACCTGAATATTTAGTATTGTGAGAGCTTACATCTTACTTAAATCTTCTGTTTTAATTGGCTTTATTAGATACTTCTTGCTTCATTAGGGAAAATAAAAGTACCTTCTTATTACTACTAGATAGAGGTAGAAGTCCAATTTTCCCTACTTGGTCTGCATTGACACATGAGGGAAAGGATTCTCATTTTACTGCATGAGGGTGGAGCTTCTGGCTCCCCAAGTATCTACAAATGCTGCGTTGGGGGATGACCTTATTTGTATCAGGTGATAGTGAAAGTCCCTACTCCATTAAGCCTCCTGTAACACCTTGCTAGAGGGGAAAAGGCAGGGCATCTGATTACTACCCAGAGAGGGTTCAAGTCCAGATTCCCCATGTGATCTCTACTGCAGCAATCTCAATAGGGGTGTAGAGACATTTTAGTACATACTGGTGAGGGCAGAAGTCTCTCCTCCCCACTCTGCTTTTGCTATTATGCTTGGCTTTGGACTACAGTTTTGTTTGCTTTTTTACTGTAGTAGAGTGGTTATTGTATAAAAGTATTTTTGTCTTATTTAGGCTCTTCCTTTCTAGGGATTTTTTTTTAATCAACCAAAAATATAATAAATTGCTTATATCCATGTGATATGTAGTATCTGAATATCAATATGTAAAGTAAGGTTAAATAATGTGTTATACTGAGAGGAGAGGCACTGAAATGAATTTTAATGGAGATTACGGCTCAGAAACTCCATTAGTCCACAAGTATTGCCACCAAGTACTTAAATTCCTGGGACAGGAGAAGCTTGGGAAGTGCTAACGGAATTAAGATATCTAAGAAAACCTAGTCACGTAGTGCAAGTCAGGTGGAATAATCATTTAAACTTTTCTGATATCTGTTGTGCTCATCTAAAAAAATGAGGGGGTGGATTGGTTAATTTTTCAATGAATTTTTCTAACAATGTAATTCATTCTGTAGTTTTACTAAGTCATCATATATACAAAGATAAATCAATTTTTTTTTCTGTTGAGTTTAGTGAAGTTAAAAGAAACTTACTCATATTTAGTTGAACAAATCACAGTATGATTCAAACATTACTCAACACTAACCAGTGAGAATATTTGAGAATACATTTTCAATCAATTTAAGTTATAAATAAAACAAAAATTATTTAAAAGTGATACAACCTGTTAGAACTAATCAAAACTTGCCTGTCTTTTGTAACTATATATCTTATCTTAAAAAAAAACACAAACAAACAGTTTTTATCAATTAATGGACCATTATCAATCCAATAAATACTAAAATACACAGAACTAAGCAACTCTGTGGAAAAGACAAATTGTATTTTTTCACACGATGTTATAGAAAATACTCTTCAGTATCAGTAAGATATGATCCATTTAAATTACAGACATACCTTGCTTTATTGTACTTCACAGATAATGCATTTTTTTACAAAGTGAGGGATGGCAACGCTTCATTAAGTATGTTTATCAGTGCCATTTTTCTAACATTTGCTCATTTTCTGTTTCTGGGTCACATTTTGGTAATTCTCACAACATTTCAAACCTATCACCAGCAAAAACAACAACAACAACTTGCTATAGTTTCAGATGACAGTATTTTTTTACCAGTAGGATATTTTTAGATATGTACATTTTTTAGACATAATGATATTAAGACTACAGTGCAGTGTAAATTACATTTGTATGGACTGGGAAACAAAAACAATTATGTGGCTCACTGTATTCACTTTATTGTGGTGCTCTGGAATCAAACTTGTAAAATCTGAGGTAGGCATGTACATGTAGCCAAGTGCTAAGTTTATTTTTTTTGTTTTAATTACAGTATAGTTAACTTATAATGTGTTAATTTCAAGTGTACAGAAAAATAAATCAGCTATATACAAGTATATGTGTGTGTGTGTGTGTGTGTGTGTGTATACACATACTGTACACACACAGTCTTTTTCAGATTCTTTTCCCACATAGGTTATTATAGAATATTGAATAGCATTCCCTGTGCTAATGGCAGATCTTTGTTAGTTATTTATTTGATATATGTTAATCCAAATCTCCCACTTTATCATGTCTCAACATATTTCTTCTTCAGTAACCATAGATTTGATTTTGAGATCAGTCTGCTTCTGGTTTGTAAAAAGGTTCATTTGTCTCATTTTTATTAGATTCCACATATAGGTGATATGGATTATATATGTATTTCAGGTGATATTTGTATTTCTCTATCTGACTTACTTCACTTAGTATGATAATATTTAAGTTCATCCATGAAGTACTAAGCTTTTGTGTAGCCTTAAGTTTCTTACTCACTAGAAGTGTGACCTCTGACAACTCATATATTCACCACTTCCTCAATTGTAAAATGATGGCAGTTCAGTAAGTCTATTTTAGATATTCATTTCAGTTTTAAAGCTTTATGATTTTATGACTCAGATTCACTTTTGTGATTTAGTTATTTGTGGTAAAATACCAAGGGTCAAATTCCATCACTAAAAGAATGTTTCATTCTGCTTTATCACAGCCATACCCAGTTATATATACCACATTGCTTCACCTCGGTGCCTTTTCCTACACCTTCACTTTATAATTCACTTTGGCAAATCCTCTATGCCAGATAGTTAGTGCTCACATGCACAGTTGCCTCTTTGGCCTGATTATCAATTGAAACTGCTCTTCTTCCATGATATTAAACTTAGAATATTTCCCTGCCACTTTCATATTCCCACCATTCCTTCTCCTCTTGTTGTTCAGTCACCCAGTTGCATTCAACTCTGCAAACGCATAACCTGCAGCACCCCAGGATTCCATGTCCCTCACCATCTCCTGGAGTTTGCCCAAGTTCATGTTCATTGCATTAGTGATGGCTGCCATCCAGCCATCTCATCCTCTGACACCCTCTTCTCATTCTGCCCTCAATTTTTTCCAGAATCAAGAACTTTACCAATGAATCATCTGTTCTCGTTAGATGACCAAGATACTGGTGCTTCAGCATCAGTCCTTCCAGAGAATATTCAAAATTGAGCTCCCTTAAGATTGACTGTTTTGATCTCCTTGCACGCCAAGAGACTTTCAGGAGTCTTCTCCAGTGCCACAGTTCAAAGGCATCAGTTCTTTGGTGTTCTGCCTTTTTTATGGTCCAGCTTTCACAACCATGTGACCACTGGGAAGACCATAGCTTTGACTATATGGATCTTTATCAGCAGAGTAATGTCTCTGCTTTTCAACACACGATCTAGGTTTGTCATTGCTTTCCTGTCAAGAAGCTATCATCTTATGATTTCATGGTTGTATTCACTGTTTGCAGTGATTTTAGAGCCCAAGAAGAGAAAAGTTGTCACTACTTTCACCTTTCTATTTGCCATGCAGTAATGGGGCCGAATGCTATGATATTAGTTTTGTTTTAATTATTTAGTCTTATGCCAGCTCTTTCACTCTCCTTCTTCACCCTCATCAAGAGGCTCTTTAGTTTTTCTTCGCTTTCTGCCATTAGAGTGGTATCATCCACATATCTGAGGCTGTTGATGTTTCTCCCATCTATCTTGATTTCAGCTTGTAATTCATCCAGCCCAACATTTCTCATGATGTGCTCAACATTTAGGTTAAACAAACAGGGTGACAGCAGAAAGTTCTGTGGTACTCCCTTCTCGATCTTGAACCAGTCACTTGCTCCTTACAGGGTTCTAACTGTTGCTTCTTGATCTGCATACAGGTTTCTCAGGAGACAGACAGACGGTCTGGTATTCCCATCTCTCTAAGAACTTTCCACAGTTTGTCATGATCCACATAGTCAAAGGCTTTAGTGTAGTCAATGAGACAGAGACAGATGTTTTCTTGAAATTTTCTTGCTTTCTCTATAATCCAGCAAATGTTAGCAATTTGATCACTAGTTCCTCTTCCTTTTCTAAACCCAGCTTGGACATCTGGAAGTTCTTGGTTTGCATAACGCTGAAGCCTAGCATGCAAGATTTTAAGCATGACCTTACTAGCATGGGAGATGAGTGCAGTCGTCCAACAGTTAGCACATTCGTTGTTACTACACTGGGTTCTTTTTCTCCACTAGGTTCACTGAATTCATGTTCCGCCCCTCATTCTATTAAGTCTCACAGTTCTAAGCAGTATGGAAGAGTCACCTAATTGCTGATTGAATCCCCTAAGAAGTCATGTAATTTCAGAAAAACCTTCAACTGTACCAATAGTTTCTTTTATCATCAACAGTCAGATGTCAAGCCACTATTAAGAGATCTGTAAACAGGTTCACATTTTTAATGATTAATGAAAAAATCTTCCTCTCTATTTCAGGTCCCATTTCAACTTACATACTGCCAAATTTCTTGAACTTATTACACTATCATTTGGTGCTTCAGCTTCTTACACATTATTATTACATTTTTGCACTGCTTATCTAATCATATTCCTTCCCTGATCTCAAAATTCTAACACTCAATGCCTCATAAATGCTGAATCAAATGACACTTTCTCTGTCATCATATTTCCTTTCAAAAGTCTTGTCATTATCAACCACCGAGTCCTTTCAGTTTCAGGATTTTCATTTTCTACCAAGCAATTACATTTCATCCCCAGAATTCTATCATTTTTGATTATTTTCTTTTTCTTAAAATATTTTTAGGGGATGTCTTTAAAAAATAAACCTAACTAACTCTGTTCCGATCACTGCCAAATTCTTAACTTCCACCACATTTCTCAGAACTGTGTCACTTGATATTCCCTTATGAAAGTCCTATCAACCTCTCCAGCACAATACAATTAAATTGAACTTTATCCATAATCAGTTCAGATCAATTGCTCAGTCGTGTCTGACTCTTTGCGACCCCATGAATCGCAGCACGCCAGACCTCCCTGCTCATTACCATCTCTTGGAGTTCACTCAGACTCACGTCCATCGAGTCTGTGATGCCATCCAGACATCTCATCCTCTGTCGTCCCCTTCTCCTCATGCCCCCAATCCCTCCCAGAATCAGAGTCTTTTCCAATGTGTCAACTCTTCGCATGAGGTGGCCAAAGTACTGGAGTTTCAGCTTTAGCATCATTCCTTCCAAGAAACCCCAGGGTTGATCTCCTTTAGAATGGACTGGTTGGATCTCCTTGCAGTCCAAGGGACTCTCAAGAGTCTTCTCCAACACCATAGTTCAAAAGCATCAATTCTTCAGCGCTCAGCCTTCTTCACAGTCCAACTCTCACATCCATATATGACCACAGGAAAAACCATAACCTTGACTAGACGGAACTTAGTGGCAAAGTAATGTCTCTGCTTTTGAATATACTATCTAGGTTGGTCATAACTTTTCTTCCAAGGACTAAGCGTCTTCTAATTTCATGGCTGCAGTCACCATCTGCAGTGATTTTGGAGCCCCCAAAAATAAAGTCTGACACTGTTTCTACTGTTTCCTCATCTATTTCCCATGAAGTGATAGGACTGGATGCCATGATCTTTGTTTTCTGAATGTTGAGCTTTAAACCAACTTTTTCACTCTCCTCTTTCATTTTCATCAAGAGGCTTTTTAACTCCTCTTCACTTTCTGCCATAAAGGTAGTGTCATCTGCATATCTGAGATTATTGATATTTTCCCCAGCAATCTTGATTCCAGCTTGTGTTTCTTCCAGTTCAATGTTTCTCATGGTGTACTCTGTATATAAGTTAAATAAACAGGGTGACAATATACAGCCTTGACATACTCCTTTTCTTATGTGGAACCAGTCTGGTGTTCCATGTCCAGTTTAACCGTTGCTTCCTGACTTGCATACAGATTTCTCAAGAGGCAGGTTAAGTGGTCTAGTATTCCCATCTCTGTCAGAATTTCCCACAGTTTAAGATGTTTCTCTGGAACTCTTTTGCTTGTTCCATGATCCAGTCGATGTTGGCAATTTGATCTCTGGTTCCTCTGCCTTTTCTAAAACCAACTTGAACATCAGAGAGTTCACGGTTCACATATTGCTGAAGACTGGCTTCGAGAATTTTAAGCATTACTTTACTAGCATGTGAGATGAGTGCAATTGTGCAGTAGTTTGAGCATTCTTTGGCATTGCCTTTCCAGGAAAATTTAAAGATCCTGACTTAGAAGTAATAATATATACTGACGAACTCCAAATGAAAAGATTATGATTTAAAAGATTTCTTCCAAATGTGAAATTAGAGGTTAGGTTTCGGGAACAGAACAGCCCAATACTTCTCACATGATGTATTTTTAGGATGCTGCAAAAGTTAAGATGAACACTTAGTCAGGCACCTAACTAAGTTTGGAATAAGTAGTTCATGATCTGAGTCACAGGCAGCTCCCAGTCTTGTTTTGGCTGAGTGTATAGAACTTCTCCATCTTCAGCTGCAAAGAATATAATCAATCTGATTTCAGTATTGATCATCTGGTGATGTCCATGTGTAGAGTCACCTCTTGTGTTGTTGGAAAAGGGTGTTTGCTATGATCAGTGCATTCTCTTGGCAAAACTCTGTTAGCCTTTGCCCTGCTTCATTTTGTACTCCAAGACCAGACTTGCCTGTTACTCCAGGTATCTCTTGACTTCGTACTTTTTTAAAATGAATTTATTTTTAATTGAAGGATAATTGCTTTACAGAATTTTGCTATTTTCTGTCAAACCTCAACATGAATCAGCCATAGATATACATATATCCCCTCCCTTTTGAACCTCTGTCCCATTTCCCTTCCCATCCCACCCCTCTAGATTGATACAGAGCCCCTGTTTGAGTTTCCTAAGCCATACAGCAAATTCCCATTGGCTATCTATTTTACATAGGGTAACGTAAGTTTCCATGTTACTCTTTCCATACATCTCACCCCCCCTCTCCTCTTCCCATATCCATAAGTCTATTCTCTATGTCTGTTTCTTCATGTTGCCATGTGAATAGATTCTTCAGTACCGTTTTTCTAAATTCCATATATATGAGTTAGAATACTGTATTTATCTTTATCTTTTTGACTAATTTCACATTTCAGTCCTCTGTGATGAGAACATCAGTTTTTGTTGTTTGTTCTAGAAAGTCTTGTAGGTAGGTGTTCATAAAACTGTTCAACTTCCACTTCTTTGGCATTAGTGGTTGGGGCATAGACTTGGGATACTGTAATATTGAGTGGTTTGCCTTTGAAATGAATTGAGATCATTCTGTTGTTTTTTAGATTGCACTAGAGTACTGAATTTAGGGATGTTTTGTTGACTATTACGGATACTCCATTTTGCCTAAGGATTTCTTGCTCATAGTAGCAGATACAATGGATATCTGAATTAAATTCACCCAATTTGTACATTTTAGTTCACTGATTCTGAAAATGCTGATATTCACTCTTGCCATCTCCAATTTGACCACTTACAATTTATTTACCTTGATTCATGGAACTAACATTCCAGATTCCTATGCAATATTGTTCTTTAAAGCATCGAACTTTACTTTCACCACCAGATGATACATCCACAACCACAACTGGACATTGTTTCTGCTTTCACTCAGCCTCTTTATTCCTTGTTAAGTGATTTCTCTTTTCTTTTCCAGTAGCATATCAATAATCCTAGATACGCAGATGACACCACCCTTAATGGCAGGAAGCAAAGAGGAACTAAAGAACCTCTTGATAAAGGTGAAGGAGGAGAGTGAAAAGCTGGCTTAAAACTCAACATTCAAAAAACTAAGGTCATGGCATCCAGCCCCATCACTTCATGGCAAATAGATGAGAAACAATGGAAATAGAGATAGACTTTTTATTTTCCTGGGCTCCAAAATCACTGCAGATGATGACTGCAGCCATGAAATTAAAAGATGCTTACTCCTTGGAAGAAAAGTTATGACTAACCTAGACCTCATACTAAAAAGCAGAGACATTACTTTGCCCACAAATGTATGTCTAGTCAAAGCTATGGTTTTTATAGTAGTCAGGTATGGATGTGAGAGTTGGACCATAAAGAAGGCTGAGTGCCAAAGAATTGATACTTTGGAACTGTGGTGTTGGAGAAGACTCTTGAGAGTTCCTTGGACCACAAGGATATCAAACCAGTCCATCCTAAAGGAAATCAGTCCTGAATATTCATTGGAAAAACCGATACCAAAGCTGAAGCTCCAATATTTTGACCACCTGATGTGAAGAGCCAACTCATTGGAAAAGACGAGATGGCTGATGACATCACCATCTTAATGGACATGAGTTTGAGCAAACTTTGGGAGATGATGAAGGACAGGGCAGCTCTGCATGCTATAGTCCATGGGGTTGCAAAGAGTCAGACACAACTGAATGACTGAGCAAAAGAATAATTCAGTTCAGTTCAGTCACTCAGTCATGTCTGACTCTTTGTGGCCCCATGAATCACAGCACGCCAGGCCTCCCTGTCCATCACCAACTCTCAGAGTTCACTCAGACACACGTCCATCAAGTCCATGATGCCATCCAGCCATCTCATCCTCTGTCATCTCCTTCTCCTCCTGCCCCCAATCCCTCCCAGCATCAGAGTCTTGCAATGAGTCAACTCTTCCCATGAGGTGGCCAAAGTACTGGAGTTTCAGCTTCAGCATCATTCCTTCCAAAGAAATCCTAGGGCTGGTCTCCTTCAGAATGGACTTATTGGATCTCCTTGCAGTCAAGAGTCTTCTCCAGCACCATAGTTCAAAAGCATCAATTCTTCAGCACTGAGCCTTCTTCACAGTCCAACACTCACATCCATACATGACTACTGGAAAAACCATAGCCTTGACTAGATGGAGGCAAACAAGGGAACTAGTGCAAAATTTAAGGACATATTGACATTTGGTTCATTTAGGTGCAAGGTCAGCATTTGCACAGAAGAGTATCTCCTTAAATTTTTTCTTTAGGCGCTTTGCTTGTCTCACCATAGCCACACCACTTATCAAATTTAATAATATAGTCTAAAAATCTTATACAAATTAATGCACCATAAAATTAAGACAACTTGCTATGCTACCCAAGCAATAAAATACATAGTAATAAACTTCACCAAGGAGATGAAAGACTTATTTGTTGAAAACTATAAAACATTAATAAAGGATATCAAAGATGATTGAAAGAAATGTAAAGATATCCCATGCTCTAGGATTGGAAGAATTAATATTGTTAAAATAGCCATATTACCAAAAGCAATCTTCAGATTTAACTCTATCCCTATCAAATTACCCATGACATTTTTCACAGAACTAAAACAAATAATCCTAAAATTCATATGGAACCTTAGAAGACCCAGGATTGCCCAAGTAATCCTGGGGGGAAAAAAAGAATAAAACAAGAGGCATAACCATTCCATACTTCAGACAATACTGTGAATCTGCAGTAATCAAAACAGCATGGTATTGACATAAAAATAGACATATGGATCAATGGAACAGAATAGAGCCTGGAAATAAACCCACACACCTAGAGCCAATTAGTCTTCAACAAAAGAGGACAAAGACAATCTCTTCAGCAACTGGTGTTTGAAAAGTTGGACAACTGCATGTAAATCAATGAAGTTAGGCGAAACCCTCACCATACACAAAAATAAACTCAAAATGGCTTAAAGACATAAACATAAGACATGATACCATAAAACTCATTAAAAATAACATAAAACATTTTATGACATAAAACATATCAATGTTTTCTTAGGTAAGTCTCCCAAAGCAATACAAATAAGAACAAAATAGGACTTCTTTTGTGGTACAGTGAATAAATGCAACTTAATGCAGGGGGCATGGAATTGACCACAATTCAGGAAGAATCAACATGCCACAGAACACCTAAGCCCAAGATCCCTAACTACTGAAATCTACATGCTCTAGTGTCCACAAACCACAACAGTTGAAGTCCACATGCCCTAGAGCCTGCTTGCCACAATTACGGAACGCACACACCTAGAGCCAGTGATCTGCAACAAAAAAAGCCAGCAGTGAGAAACCTGTGCACCTCAACTACAGAGCTGTAACTAGAGAAAGTCCATGCAAAGCAACGAATACTTAGCACAGCCAAAAATAAATAGATAAATAAAAATGAAAGCAAAAATAAACAAATGAGATGTAATCAAATTTATCAAACTTTTGCACGGCAAAGGAAATCATATATAAAACATAAAAAGAACTTGCAGAATGGGAGAAAACATTTGCAAATGATCTGACTGACAGAGGCTTAATTTCTAAAATATACAAACAGCCCATACAACTCAACAACAGCAGTAAACAAACAACCCTATTAAAAAATGGACAAAAGACCTAAAGAGACATTTCTCCAGAGAAGAAATACAGATTGCCAATAGGCACATGAAAAGATGTTCAACATCACTGATTATTTGAGAAATGCAAATCAAAACTGCAATGAGACACCACCTCACCTTGGTCAGAATGGCCATCATTAAAAAGTCTACAAAAAACAAATGCTAAAGAGAGAGTGTGGAGAAAAGGAAACTCTGCTACATGTTAGTGGGAATGTAAGCTGTTACAGCCACTGTGAAAAGCAGTATGGAGCTTCCTCAGAAAACTAAAAATAGAATTAGCTTATGATCCAACAGTCCCACTCTTGAACATATATTCAGACAAAACTCTAACTCAAAAATACATATGTACCCCTCTGGTCACAACAACACTATTTACAATAGGCTGGACATGAAAGCAACCTAAATGTCCATCAACAGAGGAATAGATAAATAAAATGTGAAACATATATATAATGGGATGCTACTCAAACATAAAAAAGAATGAAATATGCCATTTGCAACAACATGGATGCAACTAGAGATTATCAAACTAAGTGAAGTAAGTAAAAATGAGAGAGATAAATGTGATATAACTTTTATATGGAGCCTAAAATATAAATCAAATGAGCTTATCTATAAAACAGAAACAGAAGCATTGACATAGAGAGTAGATTGATGGTTTCAAGGGACAGGGAGATGAGCGAAGGATCAATTAGGACTTTGGGATTACCGTATATAAACTGGAATATATAGAATGGAATAAACAACAAGGTTGTAATATATAGCACAGGGAACTATCTTCAATAGCCTGTGATTAAAACATAATGGAAAGAATTTGAAAAATAATGTGTTTAAATATATATATGTATGTATGTGTGTGTGTGTGTGTCTATGTGTGTATAAGAGTCATTTTGCTGCACAGCAGTATTTAGCACAACATTGTAAATCAACTATACTTCAATACAAAAAAGAAACACTTGCTAAGCCATAATAATGTTATGTACTCATAGAATCACCATATTGTTTCATTATGAAATTGTATACAGTAAAAATTTTAATTTAAAACATTAGTCAACATGAGAATGTTTAAATAAATCAATGTATATTACATAGCCATTAAAGATATATTTAAATGATTAATGATATTATTAAAATAGCATGTATACACATAAGCAAAATATGGAGGCTCCCTGGAAAATCCCATGGACGGAGGAGCCTGGTAGGCTGCAGTCCATGGGGTCGCTAAGAGTCGGACAGGACTGAGCGACTTCACTTTCACTTTTCACTTTCATGCATTGGAGAAAGAAATGGCAACCCGCTCCAGTGTTCTTGCCTGGAGAATCCCAGGGATGGAGGAGCCTGGTGGGCTGCCGTCTATGGGGTCACACAGAGTCGGACACAACTGAAGCGACTTAGTAGCAGCAGCAGCATACAGAAGAATTACCTGGAGGTTGCATAATGTCTTATGCTTCTCTTCTTATGAAATATGTGTACCAGGATGGATAATACAAGGGGAAATGTGCTGGTTCCATGCATTTGGAAAAGCTGAAGTTTATTTTATCCTATTAAAAGCACTCTCTCTGCACCTGCAAAATAGTGTATGTGAAGTGTATGTTAAATCTTTTAAGCCACCAGGCCCTGATTATAAATGCCTGGATGCTTTCTACATTAATCTAATTTTAGTGTTTTGAAATAAACCTATTTTTATAGAAAGCAGAAGTGTGTATTAGCCCTTTTAGTTTCAAAATCATGACACTTGGATTCAGATTATGTAAAAGTATAAACAGAAATTAATTTAAAGTTGGAGGAATGAATGTGTCTTTGTAGGCTGGAAAAATGCCAACAGCATTGGAGAAGTTAATTTTGTCACCCAGTATCCTTGCAATGACTTACGACATTGAGTGCATTGTCACTTCACTCTTGATTTTAAAATCATTAAATATTTAAAATTTCAATGCTATAAAGAACTAGAGAGGATTTTCAAAATATAAAGAGTATTTAGTTATTGTATTTAAAATGTATTGAGTGGTTATTTTTCCCCTTTGAAAGTTAAACCTTTCTCATTATTTAACCTTTTAAACCTTTTTCCATTTAAACCTTTCTCATTATGCTTTATGGCAACCCACTCCAGTGTTCTTGCCTGGAGAATCCCAGGGACAGTGTATTTAAATATTTTGCTTTATATTTTTCTGTATTTCAACTTTTTAAATAATACTGGACTAGAAAGGAAAAAATGATTTGTTTACTGAATGTGTACTGTATTCCAAGTTTAAAGTATTTGGTAATTTAAGATAAATAAAATGTAATCCCTGCCTTTTTCAAATCCCACGGTGTGTAGAGAAGACAAATGACACACACACACACACACACACACACACACACACTCCTACACACATAAACAACTGGTTGTGGTATAATATAGTGGATTTCATGCTATAATGTCAAAACCCTGTCTGTGATAGCAAAATAATATGCTCACTTCTTAAAAAAATAATCAATTGTGTATGAAAACCAGATGAATTGGATGGAATTACTAAAACCAAACCACAGCTCACTCTTTTCTCTTGATTCAGTTTTCCCTAAAAAGTGACTAGAGGCAGGGTTTGCCTCTAGTAAGTGATCAATTTGCCCAAACTTTTGGTGTGGTTCTCCAGGCAGCAATGCATTTTAGATGAAAAAGAGAAAGTAAAGGATTGAACATTTAGTTAATATTCATTATAAAGTTATTTCTGCCCATTGAAAGAATGTAATCTTTATTTTCTTTCATTTATATGTACATTTTAAGAGAAGTTATTGATAAAATTTGACATTTTTTGCTTACCACAAGTTTGTATCTGTAAATGAGCATTATATATTTTAGGTTCTGCACATTATATACTTTGTTAATAAATGTAAATATAAATGCATGGCCCTGGCTGATGCAGCAAAGGCAGTAAAAATATTTTACTATGCATTCCATTAATCCAATTAATTTATCATTGCTTTGATAGGATGATTACTCTGCTTTATTTGACCTCAGTAAGTTTTATAACTGAAAATATTTTGTACTTATGATTTTACTATTTTCCAGCAACTTTTTAGGTTCTGCACATTATATACTTTGTTAATAAATGTAAATATAAATGCATGGCCCTGGCTGATGCAGCAAAGGCAGTAAAAATATTTTACTATGCATTCCATTAATCCAATTAATTTATCATTGCTTTGATAGGATGATTACTCTGCTTTATTTGACCTCAGTAAGTTTTATAACTGAAAATATTTTGTACTTATGATTTTACTATTTTCCAGCAACACCTGTTATTTTACCTTACTCCACATGTAGTCTCAGAAAAATGGAAGAGTTCTTTGTTCTGACAGTTCTTTTTATACTACTTTGTCTCCACAGTTAATTATTCCTGAAACTTTCAACAAATACCTAGATGGAACAGTTGAAAGTCAAGTGCTTTTCTTTTCTTTTTTTTTTTTTTTTATTTTTAAATTGAGACATAATTGACATATGACATTATAATACTTTCAGGTGTACAATATAATGATTTAGTATTTATATACATTGTGGCATTCTCAATGCAATAAGTCTAGTTAACATCTATAACCACACAGTTACAGAAATTTTCTTTTCTTTTCTTTCTTGTGAAAATTGAAGGCCTTTAAAATCTACTTTCTTGGCAATTTCCCAATATGTCATACAATATTATTAACTACAATCACCCTGTGATTACATTACATTCCCATGACTTATTTATTTATTTATGTTTTAGTACTTTTAAACTTTTATTTATTTTTTTATTGAAGGATAATTGCTTTACAGAATTTTCTGTTTTCTGTCAAACCTCAACATGAATCAGCCATAGGTATACATATATCCTCACCCTTTTGAACCTCCTTCCCATCTTCCTCCCCATCCCGCCCCCCAGGTAGATACAGAGCCCCTGTTTGAGTTCCCTGAGCCATACAGCAAATGTCCATTGGTGATCTATTTTATATATGGTAATGTAAGTTTCTATGTTCCTCTCTCCATACACTAATTAAATAATTGAGTTTTAACAGGATAAATCCTACAAGAACTGGGTGTACCCAGATGCATCCTCCTGGAGGAGTGAGCCTTTTTCTCACATGCATTCATCTCCTAAAGATTGATATTTCAAAGTTCTCTTGTTGACTCCTTTCTCTTGTTGCACTACACTCCCTCCACAGAGGATACCACTCAGTTTTAATCTTTACCTACAACCTGGTGACTTCCAAATCTTTATCTTCCAGTGTAGCCTTCTCTCTTGAGCTATAATTTCATGTTTATATCTGCCTTCTTGACAGCTCTACAGGCACCTCATACTCTCATTTCTAAGACTGATCACAATTTATTTCCATTAAAACAATTCCATGTTCATCTTGACTCCATATCTTTGTAGAGGCTGTTTGGAAAACTCTTTTCCTTTTGACTGCCTCATAAGCTCTATTCATCCCCCAAAACTTGGCTAAAGTACCATCTCCTTTAAGAACTGTTTTCCTGATTCTTACTTCTCTAACCCAAGCAGAATTAAGGAGTTAGTATGAAATTATGAAAAAGCAAAACCAGAAAAGATTAAAAAACCATGCTATGTATTGTTGTGTTTTGTGTTTAATGAGAATGGGCTAAAAACAATGACACATTGTCCTACTAGTGGAAATAATAGAAAGTGAATTACTTGAACAGCAGCAATAGTCCCCCCAAGTCTCTCATTCTGTTAATGGCTCTGTTTCCATTACTGTTGTAATAAATTAACACAATCTTAGTAGCTTAACACGATATGAATTTATTATCTTACAGTTTGGAAATTCAGAAGTTCAAAATTAGTTTCACTTGGATAAAATCAAGGTATGAGAGGGCTGTATTCCGTCTGGAGATTTTAACGGAGAATCTGTTCCTTGTCATTATCAGTTCCTGGAGACCTCTTACATGCCTTGATTACATGCTTGATATCCCAGCAAGCAGCAAAACTTTTCTTTCCTCTAAGATCTTTTCTTCCATTCTCACATCTCTCTCTGACTGTAATCTTTCTTATAAGGAAGCACGTGATCAGACTGAGCCCACTTGGATGATCTAGGCTACTCTTCCCATATCCACATCCTTAACTCAATCTCACCTACAAAGTCCTTTTTGCCTTTTAAGTAAATATACTCACAGGTTCTTATGATCGAGACATGGACATACTTTTAGTTGAAAATTCTCTGCTGATCTCAAAATTTCAATATTTCTGATCATGCCTAAATAGAGTAGACATTATACTTCTGTCAGTGTTTTCCATGATCTCGTCATGTTTTGTAACTTCAGCCTACATAAAATTGAAAACTGATGAGGATTTATCTGTTTAAACTCATTTCTGCTATGCTATAGACTCCACTGTGATTAATGAGAATTTGGAGAAGTGTTTTCATACACCAGAACAAATCATTAATGAGACCACTGTTTTAGACGAGAACATCCAAATGCATGGACAAGATAAAAGGAGTTTGTTCCATCTGCAGGACAAGCAGCACAAAAGAAAAATCTTCACATATTCTTGGTAAAATATCTCTACTGTCAAATTTTAAGACTGTGCCACACTTGGCTTTGGATGCCTACTTAATTTTTTTCCATGAACTAATACTAAAATAACCAGCTTACCATGAGCTACCTTGTTCCATGAGGTACTTCGTTTTAGAGTTGAGTAGGATTAGATTAGGAAAGCAGTGCAAGGAGAACAATACTGTGTTGGCTTTTAGGTGATGGTCTCTGCCTTTCCCAGGTGAGTCTCATCTACTGTCTGTCCACAGTGTCTAGGAACAAGTCTCATTGAAATCAGGATGTATCTAATAATGTCCCGAGGACCTAAGGTTGGTCTAGTTTCTCCAGTTAAACTTGAGTTATTAAATTTACATAGGAAATAAACAAAAAAGTACATTTTTAATTATTTATTAGTCAGATTTCTTTTTAATAAGATGTACAGTTCTTATGAAAGTGAAAGAAGAGAGTGAAAAAGCTGGCTTAAAGCTCAACATTCAGAAAATGAAGATCATGACATCTGGTCCCCTCAC
>SJYC01106592.1:0-40621 GCA_006408675.1 Madoqua kirkii | reverse complement strand
CCGTGAAACATGCTTGAACCATTTTATATCATGTAGAAAAAGTTCAAGAGCACTCGTAACTTTTTTTCAAAAGCATCTTGTAAAATTTAGTTAATCAACTTAGATTTGTAACGTTAGCTGCACTTCCATTATAACTAACAAGCTGTAAGCATGGGGTAGTTCCAAGATATTCAATCAGACAGTGATCTTTTCTATCCTGTTTCACGGAAACATTTAGATACATTTTGTAAGCATCCGCCAAATGAAATTTCAGTTTATTTTTGAAGTAAACACATCTTTCAATCTCAAAGGTAAACTATTTTAGGATTTCTAGAGTTAGTTAATCTTTCAATATGAACAAATTTCCAGATTTTTATTTGTAATTTGGATCAAGCCTAGGAAGTCATTGTTTCTTTTATAAGAGATTTTCTAAATTTATTTGGAATTAACAGATTATAGGTATTAAGATTAAATTTACAAAGAGACAAAAAAAATCTTTAAGAGATCAAATTAGGAGCAAACATTTTTTGAAATGAATTCAACTGTTGAATAATACATCAGGAAGTAAACAATCTGTGTTCTATGTAATGGAAAAATGTAACCCATGTTAAGTTTTATCAGTGAAAGAAGTGTTTTCAAAAAATATATGATGAGAGAAGAGCCTAAGAGTAATTGTATAACATAACAGAACCTCAGAATTAAGTGGGACACGAAAGTTTATCTTGTCTGATCAACTATGTGATAGTCAAACTCCTACTTCACCATCTCTTGCCAAGTTGTTATCTAGCCTATGCTCTTTAGTATTGCCTAGGATGTGGAGCATAGTACATTTCAGGGCAGCCCATTTTATTTTTTGACAAATGTAATCAATAGAAAAATGTTAAGCAAACTGAAAATAAAACGTTTTCTTCTACTTCCTATTAATTTGTAATAGTTACCTCTAGAGAATTTGTTGAAAAATCTGAGGTAATAAGCTACCTATTTATTTGAGTTAGGTTTATATTTACTCAGAGGAACTCACCTGGAAGTAGAAGTGCAGAACCAGATCTGTAGGAGATGAGTCAGAGCTAAAGAAAGAGTCATTTAAATTGATGTGAAGTCATGGAACTACAGAATTTGTAATAACTACTAAAGGGAGAAAATGTTAGAGGACTTTATAGGACTTAAAAGTTATTTCTGAAATATTCAAAATATTTATGCTAATTTTCATGGAAATCTCCAAGGGACCACATCTGAAGTTCTATATGTGTCCTCAATGTAATTTCAGATCAACTGCAGCATCACAGCGGAATATCATTTGGCATCAGCGAAAGAAGCCAGGGAGCCAAAACAATACATGTAGATGTTTATAAGTCAAACCAATTTCCCATGGTCATTGAATTTTTGATCTCTAAATGATAACATGAATATGGAGTGAATATTGTTGTATCAGACTGCTTTCAATATGAACCTGATGAAAAATGCTTTCCCCAGCAACTATGGGGCAAGATAAAAAGGCTTTAATATGATCATCGTCTCAAAATCACAGATAGTGAAAATGTTATATAGAACTTTGCATTTTAGGGATAGAATAAGAATGTTATAAAACACTGAATATAAATAAATGTTAGTAATTCCTAAAGTGACTTATATTAAAATAAAAGTTATTTTCCTGAATTTGACTACCTCCCCTATATCACTATGCTTAGTTACTTAGCCACATAGCTCCTTTTAGCTTTTATGTTGTTGTTTTGTTCAATCACTAAGTTGTGTCCGACTTTTTGCAACCCCATGAACTGCAGCATGCTAGACTTCCCTTTCCTTCACTATCTCCCAGAATTTGCTCAAACTCATCTCCACTGAGTCCAGATGCCATCCAATCATCTCATCCTCTGTTACTCCTTCTTCTCCTGTTCTCAGTTTTTCCCAGCATGAGACTTTTCCAGTGAGCTGGCTGTTTGCATCAGGTAGCCAAAACATTGGAGCTTCAGCTCCAGCATCAATCCTTCCAATAAATATTCAGTGTTGGTTTCCTTTAGGATTGACTGGTTTGATCTCCTTATTATCCAAGGGACTCTCAAGATTCTTCTCCAGCACTACAGTTTGAAAGCATCAATTCTTCAGCACTCAGCCTTCTTTATGGTCCAATGCTCACAACGTACATGACCACTGGAAAAACCATAGCTTTGGTTAGATGGACCTTTGGTGGCAAAGTGATGTCTCTGGTTTTTAATATGCTATGTTTGCCATAGATTTTCTTCCAAGGATCAAGTGTCTTTTAATTTAGTGGCTGTAGTCACCATCTTCAAGGATTTTGGAGACTAAGAAATAAAATCTGTCACTGTTTTCACTTCTTCCCCATCTATTTTCCTTGAAGTGATGGGACCAGATGCCATGATCTTGGCTTTGTATGTTGAGTTTTAGCCAGCTTTTTCACTCTCTTCTTTTACCTTCATGAAGAGGCTATATAGTTCCTCTTCACTTTCTGTCATTAAAGTGTTATTATCTGCATACCTGAAGATTTTTATAATTCTTCCATCAGTCTTGATTCCAGCTTGTGATTCATCCAGTCTGGGATTTTGTATAATGTACTCTGCATACAAGTTAAATAATCAGGGTGACAATATACAACCTTTACTTACTCCTTTCCCAATACTGAACCAGTCCTTTGTTCCATGTCCATTTATAACTGTTGCTTCTTGTCCTGCATACAGTTTTCTCAGGAGACAGGTAAGTTGGTCTGATGATATTCATATCTCTTTAAGAATTTCCCAGTTTGCTGGGATCCACACAGTCAAAGACTTTAGTGTAATCAATGAAGCAGAAGTAGATTTTTTTGTTTGGAGTTTCCTTGCTCTTTCTATGATCCAGCAAATGTTGGCAATTTAATCTCTGGTTCCTCCACCTTATCTAAATCCAACTTGTGCATCTGGAATTTCTCAGTTCCTCTGCTGCTGAAGCTTAGTTTGAAGGATTTTGAGCATAATCATGCTAGCATGTGAAGTGAGTGAAATTTTATGCTAATTTGAACCTTCATTGACATTGCCTTTCTTTGGGATTGGAATGAAAACTGACATTTTCTAGTCCTGTGGCCGCTGCTGAGTTTTCCAAATTTGCTGGCATATTGAGTGTAGCACTTTCACAGCATCATCTTTTAGGATTTGAAATAGCTCAATTGGAATTCCATCACCTCCACTAGCTTTGTTTGTAGTGATATTTCCCAAGGCCCACTTGACTTCACATTCCAGGATGTCTGACTCGAGGTGAGTGATCACACCATGGTGATTATCTAGGTCATTAAGATCTTTTTTGTATAGTTCTGTGTATTTTTGCCACCTCTTTTCAATGTGCTTATGCTAGGTCTATACCATATCTGTCCTTTATTGTGCCCATCCTTTATGAAATGTTTCTTGAAATCTTTCATGAAATCTCTAATTTCCTTGAAGAGAAAGTCTTTCCCATTCTATTATTTTCCTCTATTTCTTCACATTGATCACTGAGGAAGGCTTTCTTCTCCTTCCTATTCTTTGGAACTCTGCATTCATATGTTTATAGCTTTCCTTTTCTTCTTTTCTCAGCTATTTGTAAGGCCTCCTCACACAACCATTTTGCCTTTTTGCGTTTCTTTTTCTTGGGGATGGTTTTAATCACTGCCTCCTATACAATGTTATGAACCTTTATTCTTCAGGCATTCTGTCTACCAGATCTAACCCCTTGAATCTATTTGTCATCTCCACTGTATAATCATAAGGAGTTTGACTTAGATCATACCTGAATGGCTTAGTGGTTTTCCCTACTTTCTTCAATTTAAGTCTGAATTTTGCAATAAGGAGCTAATGATCTGAGCCACAATCAGCTCCTTGACTTGTTTTTGCTGACTGTATAGAGCTTCTCCATCTGTGGCTGCAAAGAATATAATCAGCCTGATTTCGATATTGGCCATCTGCTGATATCCATGTGTAGAGCTGTCTCTTGTGCTGTTGGAAGAGAGTATTTGCTATGACCGGTGCATTCTCTTGGCAAAACTCTGTTAGCCTTTGCCTTGCTTCATTTTGTACTTTAAGGCCAAACTTGTTTGTTACTCCAGGTGTCCCTTGACTTTGTACTTTTGCATTTTAGTGCCCCAGAATGATAAGGACATCTCTTTTCTGTCCTAGTAACATATTTTTTTTTATGTTATATCTGTTAATAAGTCTCCCTTCACATTTCTGTTGTCAGTCCGTGTTTTGTGTGTGTACTGTGTGCTCAGTAGTGTCTGACTCTTTGTGACCCCATGGAGCATAGCCCATTAGGGTCCTCTGAACATGTAAGTTTCAAGGCAGAACACTGCAGTAGCTTGCCATTTCCTACCCCAGGGGATCTTCATGACCCAAAGATCCTGCATCTCTTGCACTGGAAGACCAATTCCTTAAACCAGTGTCATCTGAAAGGCCCCGCTCAATGTTTAGTTGATTACTCTATCTATAAGTCTGTCCTTTTTAATGTTAAGACTGATGTTTTGTGTGTGCTTCTATATTTGGAAATCTCAGCATAAATATATGATTGCATGGGTGCTAATTTTTTACCTTCATACCAACAAAATTCTCTTCTTTCACAGACAGTGGTCTAAATATGATTTCTTCTAATGGTTGGTATTTTTAAGAACTTGATGAGTGGGAAACGTTTATTATAAATGTTACTTTAGCAAATGTTTTAAATAAGAGTAAAATTAGATAAACATTTGTGGGCAGAGCTAAGATACCATTCACCTTTTTTAATGATGACAAGATTATCAAACAATGTAGAACTGATGATGCTATAAATTTACTCCCCTCTAAAAATATAATTAAATGCCTTCTAGAAATCTTCACCAAAAATATAAATAAAAGATAAGGATTTTGTATATTTAAGTATATATTTTAATGTGATGTGCACTTAATATTTTCAAAGGATAATTTGAACAAACACTAATTTTCTTATTTCTTGATTTGACTGGATATTTTTATTGAAAGGATAATGATGAAGTGTCTCATATGGTTAACACAGAGTGATATAATGTGACCGAGTGTTTGCTACTGCCCTCACATTTTGAAATACTTTATGACTGATTTTATAAAATTTCATTTGAAATGCCATGAAAAGTACCCAAAATATGTCTACACATATACAAATGACCCACATCTGTATGTGTTTCTGTATTTGTGTGAATTAAGATATAAAATTGGAAATTAATGGATTCTTTATAAAATATTTGAACTGTTTTGTCTCTAAAATTACCTTATTTCTAAAAGGGAAGGCATACTTAATTTTAAAAACTATAATATAACAAGGGCTTCCCAGGTGGCAGTATTAGTAAAGAATCCACTTGCCAGTGCAGGAGGCATAAAAGATACGGGTTCAGTCCCTGGGTTGGGAAGACCCCCTAGAGGAGGGCATGGCAACCTATTCCAGTATTCTTGCCTGGAGAATCCCATGGACAGAGGGGTTTGATGCACTATAGTCCATAGGGTCATGAAGAGTCAAACACAATTGAAGCAACTTAGCATACACATAGTGTAACAAACAAAATAGTTGTCCATAAAATATTAAAATTCAGATATATATCTTAAATACTCTTTTATTGATATTAGATGATAATATTCATGGTTTCAAAAACTCTTGAAACACTCATGCCACAAAGGATCAGAAGATAATTTTTAGGAACTGACCTTTCTCTGGCCTAAGCCAATGCCCTGGAAAAATAACTCTGTTCAACAATAGGTTGACATCACCTGTCCATGTGCAAGCACTTTCTATCATTTATAAAACAAACAAAAAAAAAGGTATCCTGATTTTGATGTACTAGTATCTTTTAGCTCTTATGCCAAAACATATAAAAATTTTAAATGTCCAAGTCTTGAATATTTTTACATTCCTTAGAGTCTTTAGCAATGTAGTTTAAGAAAAGGGTTTTTCTTCTTTTTCTGGAAGAAAAGGATATAGTGTTAGATCATGGAAATTCAAAGACTCAAACAAATATATAGACCTCATGGGAAACATAATTGGAAATTAGGCCAGATTTCATCTGTCTCAGGGTCCAAATGGCCTTCTAGTCACCTACCTCATTTCCCATCTGTTCTGTACAATAGCCAGGATAATTTTTAAAAATGTAAGCCTGATACTATCTTCTGGTAAGCCTCACCTCTCTAGGTAAAAGCTAGCATTCTGACACAAGTTCACAAGCCCTGTGTGATCTTCTTGCTCACTCCGTATCTGACTTCATATCCTATTGCCAACTATCTTGCTTTCTCTATACAAGGCAGTTTTCCCCTTTTGCTGTTGCCTTAATTCATCAAGCACACATGTTTTTCAGAGCTTTTGTACCTGCCGTGCACTCTGTCCAATATCCCTTTTCCACAAATATCAGCATGGCTGGCACCATCATTGGCATTCAAGTTTCCATTCATAGACACATGATCAAATAGCCCTCACCATTTCCCCAGGTAGCATTTCTCCCATTACTTTTAAACTGCATTCCCTGCTTTGTTTTTGTGTCTACGGTTTTTTCAACTAATGAAATTTAATTTATATGCTGGTACATATTTGCCATCTATCTCCCACTACAAGAATAAGCTTCACAAGAACAGGGACTTTGTTTTAGTCATTGCGGTATTCCTAGCACCTAGTACACAATGGGAACTCCATATGAGGAATTAAGAGGATGAATGGTTTCTCTAATCTCTACTTGTTTTTGAGGCTGCACCATTCTTTTTTCCCTTATGCTAAGCTTCTTTCTCTGCACAGCTAACACATGGTTCTTAATTGCTATGTGGCCTTTCAGCTGCAGTGTTCTCCACCAACTGGCAACTTCTCCCTTTTACTTTAGTTCAAATTCCTGAAAATCTAATTGGACAGGTTTTTATTTTTCCCATAAGTTTCTAGCCCATCTGTGGATGTCTTGCTTCTTCAGGCATATATTCCTGGTCTAATAAGGCTGAGTCTCTTCTGAGTGTGGATGACTAGATGTGAGGTGATGTGGGCAGGCAACCAGGCAACACAAATATGTCTGGTACAAATAACCATTGCAGCTGCATCAGCAACAGTGCTTTTCCCTGTCCCAAATCTTGCTCATGTGTCTGATACCACTCTTCAGTCTAAGGCCCCTACGTTCTGCCTCTGTATCCTTGATCAAATGATTGCTCTAGGTTTTGTTGTTGTTGTTGTTGTTGCTGTTATATTATTTTGTTAGATATAACCATGCACCTACAAAACTTCTATGATATGTTTCTGCCCTGATCCTAAAGGCAACAAAATGAACTCCCATTCCTATCAGGCTGCTCCACTCATGGTTTTGGAGAGTAAGCAAGACAACTCAGGGGTGTCTACATAGATCCTACTGTAGACACATCCTAAGATGACCCTGTGTGTGTAAATACCCTTACATAGTTCCCTCTTGTTTAGTATGACTGGAACCTATGACTTTCTTCTACCAATTAAAAGAGAAAAAGACAAATATGTATTTTTTAATAAAAAGTATGTAATTTTACTTGGCAAAAGTTGGGCATATCTGGGTTTGGTCAGTGTAACTTGCATATGTAATTAAAGTCACAAATTAGTTGATTTTGAATTCATTGAAAGAGAGATTATTCTGAATCAGTCAGACTTACTCAAGTGAAAGTCCTTAAAACAGAGACTGCTGCTCCCTTGAAATGAAGATATGTTTTCCTGGTGGCCTTGAAGTCAAGGAAATGAATTCTGCCAGTAACCTGATTTAATTTAGAAACATTCTTCCCCAATCAAGTCTCCCGACAATAATATGGCCCAGTTGATACCTGGATGCAGCCTGTGAGACTCTGAGCTGAGTATTCATCAAAGTTTTGTCTGTGGATGGCTGCCCTACAAAAACTGACAGGTATTGCATTTAATTTATTGTTGTTATTACATAGAACACTGACACAGACCTTTTATCTTAACTCATTGTAAAAGCCAGATGTTTAGACTCCACATGTTGCTTTCATTTTTAGACTCCAGTGTGTGACTTTGACTTGGACCTTTTTGCTTTCTATAAGTTTTACATGCTAAATTGAAATAATTTACTTCCTTAGTATACTCCTATTTGGGGACTTAGTCTTTCCCTATATTTTATTCTTGTCTCAGTGTCTTGAGGTTAATTTTAGACCTTCTTCCAGGGGTCAGCACATGATTATAATACTTTTCTTCTCCTTCTAGCCACACAATCATCTCTTGCATGCAGCATCCATTATCTATCATTCTTAGCTTTTGGTGATGATGTGGATAGACGGAGTAACTCTGCCTATTAAATTCACACATCTACTCTTCTCATTAACATCTTTTTTTTCTGTTTATGCATGTAAATTTATATTTTAATGAAGTCATTCTTGAGATTCTGGGGATTTTTTATGTAAAGAATAATTTTATAAGTTCAAGATATTTATAGTGGGAAACTTTATCCTCTAATTTATCTCTTTCTTACATTTACATTTTCATGTGAAAATTTTACTTGGTAAAAGTTGGGCATATCTGTGTTTGGTCAGTACTTACTATTTTATTATTTGTAAATTTCCAAGCCTTATTTTTCTGCTTGCTGTTTTAAACTATATTTTTCAGTATCTTGTCATCTAAGAAGTTCTGTGCAACACTTAACGATAGTGCAA
Organism: Madoqua kirkii; assembly: GCA_006408675.1. NCBI lineage: Eukaryota > Metazoa > Chordata > Mammalia > Artiodactyla > Bovidae > Madoqua > Madoqua kirkii. Next base: position 32,030 of record SJYC01106592.1, on the reverse strand, counting down.
CATGTGAGTCATACAGTTTAGGAATCAGTTAGCTAATATGTTTTCATATTCCACAATAGTAGGAGTCAAGGATATAGAGACATGAAGAGTTAACATTCTTTTTTAATCTCATCAGCACATAAATTTTTAGAGACTTTACAAACCCACAGAAATTATGGCTTGATTATTTGGTATATGCTCTATTTAAAAAAAAATCTCATTTTTCTTAAGAATATGTTTAATGGCATGCCTTATAAAGCCAGTATATTCATTTATCATACACACAGAAACAAAAACTATGATGAACTATTGATGAAACAAATTTATTCTCTGTTTACCCTGACAGAAATTCTCAAACACTGATTTGAAATTGAAGTGTTAAGAATTTCTATTTCCCACAGGGGTCTCACAGAGTATATAATCAAGCTGTAGTCCATATTTGCTTGGAAAACTATAAATCACTGTAGATGTGTCTATTACTAAATAGTTTAAAAGTCAAATTTTAATTTTAAAGGAAAAGTAAAATACCAAATCATGATGCTTATTGGAAGTAGGACTAGTGATTGGATGGGGACTGGGGATGGTGATGCATATTCATTTTGATCTGTAGGGAGTAATGAAACATCCAATAATCACATTTCTAAATGCATATCACAATAGATAAGACCTTAAGTGCTCCATTCAATTAATTAATTAAGCTTATATCTCATTCAGGTATACAAATTATCCTCTTTAAGGGAAAGAAGCTTAGGGAGATATTTAGAGGGAAATTAATTCAAAGAGCTTTTGTTGAAATATTAAAGTCATATGAACATCTTATCAGATGCGCTTGAACCAAAACTGGTTTTCCTTGTTATCATTCTCAAGTCAGTATATTGCTTGATAAGGAACACGCTAAACATTTCCAGAGTTAAGTTTTGTAAATTTTAAAGTAGCACAGCATGTTTAACATGCTTACATTATGTTAGTTCAGAGGCATATATTTTTCTTTTGAAAAGCTGCCTTTGAGTTAGCTACTAAAATATTGAAAATTTCTGGTAGTATCCAGTGTTGATTGTTTTGAGAGGAGAGAAGAAGAAGCAGACAATTAATTTGGCATCTCTTGATATTTGGCATCTCTTTGATATTTCACTTTATTGTGATGTGTAAAAGAAAGAAGAATGCTCATAGGGAACAGAATGAGGCTCTCTTACATTTTTCTGTCTTTTAAAAAAATGTTCGCAGGAAAGTATATAGAACGGTATGCTTATTTAACAAAGAATTTGCTGACATTTTTGTTCCACCTAGTTGTTTTAAGCTTGCTGTGGCTGCCTAAAGACGCCTCCAGATGGCGCCCTAGTGCTCGTTCTCTCCGCCCAGTGGCCGACCGAATACCACCAGCTGCCTGGGAGAACGAGCTTGGAGCTAGCGGCAGGGCTTAACCCGGCGAAGCTCTGAGGTGGGTTGCTGAAGGATTCCGGGAGGCAGCTGCAACAGGGCATCACTCACTGTCCAAGCATATCCGTTTTTGAATGCAAAAGGAAGAACTTGAGCGGGCGACAATTGGAGTGAAAATTGCTTTGTAGTATCTAAAAGCAGCATGGATCGTGGGCAGCTGAGCTGGTACCTGCAAGAGAAACTACTGAATGGAATTGTGCTGGGTAGGAACCTATTTGATTATTCTTTGTGTACCAAACATTCTCTGTCCTGAATTGTGCCTATGTGTATACACTCATTTCATTTTCACCTGGATCATGGGGGTTTGGGATAACAATCTTTAATTTTTCCAACATGATACAATAAAAGCTTTACAGAACATTGTTTATTGATAAAATATGACCCGAATCATGGTCTCAAGAAACACATGACAGTGGCACCAAAATACTTTTATACTTCTTTTTTAGAGGGGGAAAAAGAAGAAGAAGTAAACCTAAACCATATTACCATGTAATCGTACCAGATCGACTTTTAAAAACTAAAAAAAATATTTATATTTAACTACCAAGGACTAAATATTAAATCACTTTTACCTGTAGGTGTAGGCATAAACACACCTGTAAAATATGAGTGATTTTCACATCTGTGTGCCAGAAAGAATGTTGTGTAACTATGAAAACAATGAAGATGGAAAATATGTGTTTTGTGTGTAATTTTGTGTAGTCTAATATGCCATGTAAATGTGTGTTGTGTATGTGTACTCAGTAGCATGTATATGTGACTTTGTTGCAGAAATATTGCACAGATAGAAAATGAATATGTTGGATATTAGATGGATTTTTGCACCTTCACATACACATACCAATTTCTAGTTAGATAACTTAGTATGAAGATTATCTATTGAAAAATATTAAATTTAAAGAATGTATTTGTTTCACTGTTTCATTCAGTTGTGTGCTTAGTTTTTGTGCTTTTAAACTTTGGGGAAATGTTTTTTTAATATTTTGAACAGAAAATATTGGCTGACATGGTTATATGAAAAGAGGATACATAGATATATAAATTCAGGTTCCCTAGAGTTGAGATGGCCAAAATGCACAAAAACTCTGAAAACTTGAGTTCTGACTAAGAGTTCATATTAGAAACCAGCCAGAAAATGAATTATTCTAAAGTTCAGAATTAAATTGGAAATATCAGACGCTGAGTTGCTGAGGTTTTACTCTTAGTATTAATACTCTTAAACTAATATTAGACCACTTATAAACTTGTATGTATTCCCTTGTAACAGATGTGTAATGTGAATCAGATACTGAATTTATAATTCAACATAAAAGAATATGAGTTGAAAGCTAACTATGTAAGATAATATGCTAAAAAAGAAAAGCCTGAGATGCCAAGAAAAGTTAGAGGCAGTTCCTACCTTCAAAAAGTGGTCAGTCAAATGACTAGGATGGGCGTATTTATGAATATGAGTACCCAGTAAATTACAAATCAAAATAAATGCTGCTAGAGAACAGTATGCACAAGGTGTATAGCATTTAAGTGGAGGGAACAATTGGACTTAGGGGTTTAGTGGAGACCATATTAGAAGGCTCTCCTCTCAAGGCATGGATAGAAAGAGCAATTTTGATGGGTGAAAATGATAATGTCCAACCATGTATTTCATTTGTGTTGAGTTCTGCCTTCTCCACTGGTCTTAGATGTGAGCAGTAAAAGATCATATCATACAGGTGGGTGAGGCAATATTAAAGATAGCCTTGAACATTGGGTTGAAAATTTTGGATTTTATACTAGTTTGTGCCCAGTGCCACTAACAATATAGTCATTCAGTACTCTTCTAGAAATACTGAGGGCTGTGCATAACAGTGAAAGCCAGTATGAGATTTTTACAGTAATTTTGTAATTAATTTATTGAGTGTCTACCATATTGGGATATAAGTTCCAAAACACAAAGTCTTTCAATATTATATCCAGAGAACCTAGAAATTTCTTGAAAAGTGTTTATCTACCATAATAGATGAATGAATGAAGACAAGGCCAGGTTTCTTTATTATTTACATGTAGATTTCCTAATACTCAACAAAGATTAACAACCTCAAAATTTACCAAGCTCTTTGGAGCTGTTGTTCTAGTTGATTGCTCTTATGGCTCAAGTAAGGCAGAGCAAGTTAGAACAGTGGCTAAAATAGCCACTATTGATGTTTAATCTTACTCTGTCTTTAACCTCCTACAGGAATAGTCTTGCCTTCAAGGTTTTAAAAGTGTTATTAAGACAGTTATAAACTGTATAATTATTCAGGCAGAATTCACCAGCTCATCTTTATATCTCTTCAGAAGAGATAGAGTAGATACATAACACATGTTAAAGCAATAAATTTAAGGAAACAGTTGAAGAGTTTGAGGACTGTTTTTGCATCCTATAATAAAAGCTTCTCTTCTTACACGAAGATCAAATATTTGGTTGTCCATAACATAGTTTAGGTCATAATCTCTACAGCTCTTTTACAATTGTAGGAGTCCAAAGTAATTTCTTGGGAGATCCTTAGGTATCTGCTTACATAGTTTTGGGGAGTACTGAGGTAACATTCTTGGGGTCCCAGCCTCCACACACAGGCTGTCCTTTTCTTTGTCTTTGTGTAATGATGTCTATACCTTGTATGGAGAGTGATAGGCATATGTAAAGAAAAACTTGTGTCACTTGAAAAGAAGACAATAAATGAAAATAAACATTTTTTAAAAACTTATAATGGTATCTACTCAAATTATAGATAGATGTATAGTGTCTTACAAATAAAGAGGCTAAAAAACAATTCATTGAATCCACAGCATTAAAAATTATACAAAGACCTGGGATTTCTTCTTTTGTCCAAGACAGACCTCTCTTCTGTGATGATGATATTTTTGTTTTAATTTGATTTTATATAATGTCTCCAAAATTATGCAAGAGTGTAATTATTCAATTAAAAAATTTTTTTTGCTGAAATTTTTAAGCGTCAGTTGAAGTGAGGATGCAGAATTTTTCTGTGAACTAATCTGCACAGAGTTAGGCACCTTCTCTCTTCAGTGTCAGAAAGACAAATTTCCACGCCATTCCATGGAGTTGGATCCACTATTACTGTTGTATTTGTTATCCATATGAGAAGAAGTAATAAGATACAGTGACCCAAGACTTTCACCTTATTTTAAGTCTTGGAGCTTGGCTCGGCTAGAGACTAACGGCTTAGAGGGAGCATACCTTGTTCAAATAAAGCTAAAAATTCAGCTTCAGAGAAATGCACTGCAGTGAGTACTGCAGGATTTCCCCCCTAGTGGTTGAATTAAAGCTGCTGTTTCTTGTAACAGTTGAAATATACTTGGCATGTTAGAAGTAGTTTGGTGAAAATTCTCTAACACATTTTTTAAAACTTATTTCAGGAGAGCACATTTTTAAAATTTATTTAAGTGATCATTTTGAAAGATACATTGCCTTGAAAAATATACTAGAAGCTTTCCTTTATTTGGAAAACTAAGGATTCAAAAAATACAGATACAAAATATATATAAATAATAGAAAACTGCTGCTACTGGATCCCATGTTATGCTCCTCTTTCTCACTGTAGAGAATAGTTTTCTTCCTCTGGTGTCCTTATATTACTCTTTTCTGTGGTCAGTGCCCCAAATCAGTTTAAGATGATTTTTAGCTTTTCCAACCATAATGCAAACTCCTGGAAGAAAGGAAATAATTCTTGTGTTACCTTTGAATCTTCCTATTTCACACTGCCAGCCACAAACAGCACTGATGTTTGTTTACTGATGATTAAGTAAAGATGAAATTCTTTTTTTTTTTCATACAGTTCAAATAAGTGGTTGTAGTCATATAGAAGTGACTTCTGAAAGGCAAAATAGAAATCTTTGTAGACTCGGTATACTGGGGCTATATCTGACACACCACAGCAGAAAAAGAAAGTTCCTTCTCCTCAAATAAAACTTTGAAATGAGACATCTTTTAAAAAAATAATATTTGAAATATGGAGATGTCTATAAAGGCCCCAAACTTACCTTGACTCAGTAAAGTTATTTACATCTAGCATAGATACCTTCTGGCACGCGTGTGTCTCTAGGGTGTTGTGTAACTACAAGAGTCAGAATTGCTAAAAGTTCAGGCAAATCAGAAGAGTTCCTAACAGCAGGAATTAACCGTATGGAACCTTAGAAGTTTTGACATGCTTTAGAACCATTCCTGGGGGGGAAATAAATCATGTGTTTTTATAATCAGTATATTTATGAGCATACAGCAACCTGCCACCAAGATGTATAAAAATGAGAGTTAGTAGCATCAAACTTCTATTTTAGAAAGTGCTAAGGCAAAGTAACAAAGGATCTGTGGCTGTTTCATGAACAGAAGCGAAAACTTCTCTTCTGTCTCTGGAACAAAGACTAACAGAAGAGCCCTTAGTTACTAAGATGTATTCTTTTCTGGTCTCAGACTCATTAACGATGGAAGTAGGAGGAATAGGGTATAAAGGAGCAGCTGCAGCTGTGGGCACTCAGATCATTTTTCACCTGGCATGAAGTTAATGCTGGCATCTCCAGAGTTCCAGCACAGAACACCAGGGAGCAAATGCCGGCTGATTGTTGTTCCTCACCAGCTTGCTGGCTAACTCTAGCACATCCTTCAGATCTCTACTGAAGGGCTGCTTCTTCCAGTGTGCTTTGTCTGACCTCTCTAGAATACACTTAACACCGTTCTCGCTGCTATTGTGGCCTCATCTCCTCATGGTTGCCATCCCACTTCATGCTCAAAGACCTGATGGCCCTTCTCATTAGACTAAAGGCAAGAGCTGAGCCTTGAGCAGTATTGCTCAGTGTCTGTGTCGGCTTACAATGGGCTGGTTAAAATTTATAGATATTGTCTGTTGCCTGATGGTTTAATGACCCTGTGTAGGCTTCGATGTCAGTAAATGTTGCATTTGACTATCAGTGTCACCTGTAAGGTGAGGAGTAACTCAGTTTCTTAGTCTCCAAATCTTCATGTACTGACTAGGGTAGTGGTATACCTGCCTCTTCAAGGTGGTTGTTAAGGTTAAAAATAGTATCTGTTATTATTATTATCATTATTATGTTATGATCATTTTCTTCTGGGCTTTCTAAACATTAACTGATTTAATCCTCAAGTGAAAAGGCTTATCAAGTTGATACTATTATCATTCTATTCTATGTAAGAAATAGAGACACAGAAAGGTTAGGTTACTTGCCTAAGGTCACAGGGAGGATAATTTTTTAAAAAAGAAAGGAAGAACAGTGCCCAGGAGAGAGTGAATACTGCCATTTTATTTTGGGAAGGATGATTCTCATGTAAATGAAAAATTATCCCACACAGTTAAGAACAGTTTGTTCTCTGATTTCAGAGCCTTCTGTTGCAGATATTTTATTTGTAGAATTCTCATGGAAGCCAAATATGGTCAGAGGAAAACTAATGTGCATAATCTGAGAGAAGATCCTTATCTTTTATTAAGTATTTTACAGTATTGAGTATAACAGAAACTAAAGAAACCCTTGTAAGAAATGTATTTTTGTTGTGGATGCCAGGATAAAAAGAAGCAGGTGATTGCATGGCCCATTCTAATATTTTGAAGCATTTTTTGTTTGTTTTATTTGTAAATAAATAAAGTTGTTGATAGACAGAGAAGCCTGGCATGCTTCCGTGGTATGACTGACTGAACTGAACTTACTTATAAATTTTATTTTAATAATGTTTACTTTTTCTCTCTGTAAAATGTACACATAATTTTGTAGAAAATGCATAAAATCAGAAAAGCTACAAAGAAGAAAATGAAAGTAATACATAATTATTAAACCCAAAGATAACTACTATTACTACATTGATATATTTCCTTTCTATCTTTTGACAAAATTGCCAATATGTGTGTTTATATATACACATGCATGTGTACATACAGTTTAAAATGAAACCATGTAATATAATTCACATCTTATTTTATGCCTATTATTTTGACAGCATTTCTTTAAAAATTATAATTTTTAGTGCTTGTATATTATTACACGGTGTGGCTAGCCTTATAATTTTAATTAATAATTTCTCTTTCTTTAATAGTCTCCTAATTTTGGAAATTCTATTGTTTCCAATTTTAGCCTTAAATAGGCTAAACCTTAAACAGGCTTGTTATGGTGGTTTACATAACAGATGTACCTCCCAAATAATCATATTTAGATGACTGGTTAACATAAGGTTGTTAAAAAGTGGTAATTCATTTCTACTCATAAGTAAAGAAGCTAAAACACTTTTAAAATGGCCTCATGCTTAAGGAGATTGAAAAAGGAAAAAATGGAATTGTAGATGAACATGGTGTAGATGAACATGGATTAATGTTTCTAAAGTGACCTTGGTATGCTATAAGTCATAAAGGTCAGCATTATAATCATCACTTTCCTGTGATTAACCTGGGCTCAGCAAGATCGAATGACAAGATCAGGTTGCTATAGTATCATTATGTGTGTGTGCATGCTAAATCGCTCAGTCATGTCTGACTCTTGGCGGCCCCGTGGACTGTAGCTCTCCGGTCTTCTCTCTCTATGGTATTCTCCAGCCAAGGATACTAGAATGGGTTGCCATGCCCCTCTTCAAGAGATCTTCCACACCCAGGGATTGAACCCATGTCTCTTTAGTTTCCTGCACTGGCAAGCAGATTCTTTACCACTAGTGCCACCTGGGAAACCCCCTGGGTAGTATCATTGTCAGGATTCAAATATAAGGCTCCACTTTGGGGCCCTGTATCTTTTTCATCCTACCGTACAGTCTACACAGCATGCTGGTAGTGTTCATAGCTCCACATAGTACTTAATTTCTTTGAGCCTGTTTCATTTTGTGTAACATAGAAGTAATGATTCTCACTGCATAGAATTATTGTGATAATTAGTTTGAAAATTAAATGGAACTGAGATTTTAAAATATATGTCCTAGGGCTCAGTGTGAGCAATGAGACTGATATATCATAAAGTACTCTTCTCACTGATAGAACTTGACAATCCCTTGGGAACTGAGGGGTTGGCAAAAGGCTTGTTAACAATCCAAATTCCCACACATGAATCCAGGAGATTCAGTCTGCAATGGGTCACTGTTTTTGTTTTTAACAAGTTGCCTTGGTGATTTTGATGATATTTTATTAAGTGGCAAGCAAAGATATAGGCAACTAGAAAAATGAGGCTGAAGGGAGGATGAAAAGTTTAAAATGAGACACAGAAATTTTACAGTTGTCAGATATTAGCTGGAAATAGATAGAGCCTTCTGAGATCTCCCAGCCCCTAGGGAGAGCATAGCACGGCTGGAAACTGTCAGGATATAAAGCCAGCTCAGGGCTTGAAGGCCTCATTTTCCTAGGTCGGTCATTTGAAATACAGAGCACATTAAAGGAGCTTGAAATCAAAAGCAAAAATAAAACTCAGTTTGACTAACAGAAATGGTAGACAGTAAAGTTTTACTGAGGTTGGTGGGATATGCTTTAAAGAATGTTGATTTTGAAAGTAAATGCATTGGATCTTAGATGTCTGGGTATCATAATCAGACATACACTACCTAAACTGAAAAATCTAATTTGATTTTCTTATTTGACTTTAAAAAAATGTAGTATTTTAAGATTTGGTTTTAACTTCTTTGCATATCCATTGGAGTTTTTCCATCCTTTCATATTGGGTAGTAAGTGATAAAATTGGTCTTGCCTGCTATATGAGTTGAGAAGGCAATGGCACCCCACTCTAGAACTCTTGTCTGGAAAATCCCATGAATGGACGAGCCTGGTGGGCTACTGTCCATGGGGTCGTTAAGAGTCGAGCATGACTGAGCAACTTCACTTTCACTTTTCCCTTTCATGCATTGGAGAAGGAAATGGCAACCCACTCCAGTGTTCTTGCCTGGAAAATCCCAGGGACAGGGAAGCCTGGTGTGCTGCCATCTATGGAGCCGCACAGAGCTGGACACAACTGAAGTGACTTAGCAGTAGCTATATGAGGAGCTCCTGGAAGACAGGGTTCTCAATTCATTCAATGAGGGTTTGTAAGAAAGAGTTCTTGAATGAGTTACTTTTTAACCCATATTGTCATTTTCTTTAATACTAGATTGAAATATTTTTTAACTTTTAAAACATATCTTTATGGGACACATATACTACTAACTCTTTAAAATGATATCAAAGATTTTAGGACATTTGTTTTTTTCTATTTTGGGTATTTATGTTAATTTCTAAAGAGCATTCCAAAGGAAGCATTTCTTATATGTAACACCAGTGTTCTTTAAAATTGTTTTTTTTTTCCCTCAGGAAATCTGCTCACCTGTCTCTTATACACATCTGTTCTTTAAAATTGTTTTTTTTTTCCCTCAGGAATTAGTAAATTGCCTGACAATTTCTTTAAAAATTGTTATTGAAGGTATTAAATTTTTTGTTGTACCTTCAGCTAAAGAAAATTTTTCAGTTGTTCCAAGCAATTTTATTGGTATATTACCAAATAAAAAACTTAATGAAGGCTAGATATTTGACTCATAAGAAGTGATATTCTTAGTTTACCAATAGACTTTTTCTGGTTTAAAATAACCAGTTCTCTATAGTTGTATTTTTGAATTGGCACTTAACATATAATCTTAAAATCTTAGAGGGCTAAAGAAGAGCTTAAGAAGTGATTTTCAGAATGATATCAGAATCTCTTCAATATCAAAACACTGTCAAAGAAGCTATGCTGTAACTTCCCTTGCTTATCATCACCATGTATAGCTACTTGCATTGTTGTGAAATTCTTACCTAAACTCTTTCTGAAATCTCTCTTGCTGCTACACAGGCCCACATCCTTTTGCTTGATCTTAGTACAGACTTAGAAAATCACTAGAATCACATGGCTCTTTTAATATGTGTCATTTAAATATTAGAAAGTTATTATCAAAATCTGCCTTAGCAAGTAATTCAGACAAATGACCTACATCACCCTTGCTCTTCTGACTATTTCCTTCTGCAGAGGATCCAGAGCAGGGTGCTGCTTGCTTCATGAGCTAACTACAAGAGGGGCTTTTCCCAGTCTCCTTGTTCTTATTTCTAAGTTTTAAAAATGAGTTTCCCTGGTTTAGCTTTATCTAAACTCGTTATTAGTAGCCACTTCTTCTCTTTCCACTCTTGCCCAGCAAACAAAAAAATGGCAGCTGAATCTCTTTAAAAAGAATCGCTTTGAGTATGATTTCATATGTAAATTTCAGAGACACCTATCATCACTGTCCTTTAGGCATACAGTATTCATATGCAGAGCATTATCCCAAACATTAATTGGGGTTATAAATAATACAAAGAGTAAACTTTGCCCTTGAAGTATATATGTGACAGTAGCAATGGCATTACCATTCACGTGCTGTATAATCTTGATAATGTATTGGTGATAGGTAATATTATGAATACACTGGGAAAAAAACAACAACTAAAATTGTCTGACTAAATGATTGTCTTTCTGCCCTTCTAGGTTCTTTAGTTGGTCTAATAAGTAAGTTGACATAATTTAGATTAATAAGAGCAGAATAAATTAATTTTCATATGAGAGTCCCATAAAAATATGAGACCCAAAAGGAATCAGACAGATGAGGCTTATATGCTATCCTGAGCTAAGAAAAGAAATAGGGTCTCAGGGCTTCAAAGAGGAAGAGGACAATTCACAGGAAAATGAGAAAAGCAGGTATTTGATATCACAAGTTTAAAAAGTTATCTTTTGTAATAGCTATCTTTCTGGCCCAGTCCCTCTATTTAAATTCTTTTAGGCAGTTAAGGGAGAGGCAAAAGATTTTCCTGGGTCTGCTGGGTCTTGTTTGCCTTCAGCTCAAAATAATCCAATGCTAAAATGGCACATTTTGGGGTGGCATAATCGGTTCCCCATCATAGTCATGCTGATCATTTCATCTGCTTACTGAGTAATAACTTTTGTAGAAGTAAAGACCTATCTTTCAACTTAGAAATTTGGCCTGATGTTTCTGTTCCTTTAGGGTGAACCCATCAGTTGTTACACCATAGTTTTGTCCTACCCAGTTCTAGTTACCAAAATGTCCATGATTTTTCTCATTCTTCTCGTTTTGTAAGGTACCTTCTATTCTGACATGTGCACAGACTTTTCACTTTGGTGAAGTTGCTAAGGTTCCATTGACACTTTCTACGCTGAATCTTCTAGTCAATGTCAAATGAAACATTATGTAGATATGTCACATATGGGAAATTAGATTCATTATAGATTAGCTTTGTCAAATTTATGCCTGTTTATTAAAATTGGGTCTAGTTCACTGCAATCAGTTATTCTGAACTATCTGCATGATTTCATAAAAGTCAATTTCAGAGGCACTTTACATATGTATTATTCCATTTTGGGGAATAAATATTTGTCAGCTTTGCAGATATATTTTTTCACTGTCTATGTTGGAATATTCCTGGAAAATAAAAGTAGTCACCCTAGCCTCAGCCAGTACTATGAAAATGGGCAAATTACAAATGGCCAAAATGATACAGTACTGAGTTTGTGAGCAAGAAAATCCTCATCAATAAGGTAAGGATATTTTTCTATCTGATTTGATGATACATATCACGTTGAGAGGGGCTTCACTGATAGTTCAGCTGGTAAAGAATCCACCTGCAATACAGGAGACCCCGGTTCGATTCCTAGGTCAGGAAGATCCGCTGGAGAAGGGATAGGATGCCTACTCCAGTATTCTTGGGCTTCCTTGGTGGCTCATATGCTGAAGAATCCACCTGCAATGAGGGAGACCTGGGTTCAATCTCTGGTTAGGAAAGATCTCCTGGAGAAGGGAAAGGCTACCCACTCCAATATTCTGGCCTGGAGAAATCCATGGACTGTATAGTCCATGAGGTTGCAAAGAGTCGGACACGAATGAGTGACGTACATTTCACGTCACTTCATCACATTGAGAAAAGCAAGAAAAACTAGGTTTGTATAACTATTAAGGTAAATATCAGAAAATGATGCTTTGTGGATTGCTTTCTCTATTTTTAACTTTTATTTGCCTCTTATATAAGCAAACTGTAGAGCGTGAGAAATTGCTCAGTTTAATTTTGCCTAAAATTCTACTTAACCAGATTAAATTGCTATTTGTGTTTTTTTTAATAAGAAGCATTGTTGAGGAGGAAGTTTTTTGTATACCAGGTAGGGAATCAGGTGTTCCAAAATTGTTAATTTCAGTAGTTTCCTAGGATCTGTTTAAAAAACTAAATGATATCAGAACTAATTTATTATAAAGATGAATGTGAAGTAGAAATTAATATGAATTAAATAATTGCATCTAATAAAACATCAGGAAATATGCTTTCTTTAAAAAATGGCAATGATGATGCAGGTATCTTACTTGACATCTGGGGGTTCATTTGATAAGGTAGTCCATTGATTTACTACATTCAAATGCCAGCAAAGTGTGCATGAAGCCTGTTTTTATGTATTAAAACTGAATAGAATACTTTAAATTATATTGTATAAAGTTTAGAATAAGGCCTGGGAAATAGCAGAAAGGTCTTTACCCCCCACCCCATTCTTACTTTATTTTGCTTTTCTTTCTGTACACCACCCTCCTTTGTCTTCACTGCTTTCCTTCTCCATCCCACACCTTGAACAGTTTTGAGTAAAGAAATCCTTGTGTGAAGAACACCAGTAATTTTAGAACACTGTGAAAATAAGGTAGTGGTGGTGGACTAGGGCTTCCCCCATGGCTCAGCAGATAAACAATCCACTTGCCATGCAGGAGATATAGGACACCTGAGTTTGATCCCTGGGTGCAAAAGATCCCCCGGAGGAGGAATTGGCAACCCACTCCAGTATTCTACCCTGGAGAATCCCATGGATAGAGGAGCCTGGTAGATTACAGTCTCTGAGGTCTCGAAAGAGTCGGACACAGCTGAGCTCCTAAGCATGCTTGCACAGGTGGGATAGGAGAACCAACTAAACGAGTTAACCTACATTTCAAAATACATACATCTGCACCTGCAAGAAGCCTTTTGCCATCAGAGTCAACTCTGTTATTTAGATAACTCTCTGCTTTGCAGAGGTTTGGCTGTAACCCCAGACTTGCTTCTCTGGAACACCTAACTGTTCTTGGCTGCTAGGCGTATAGGGTCTCCTTAGGAAGGATTCAGCTTCAACACAGAGGAAGAGGCTATTTGAGTACATGTGTGTAAAAGTGTAGATGAATCCAGATTCCAAATGCAAATATAGAGGGTTTGGGTGCACTGATTTGTGCTTCCCCAAGCATGCCTCTTTTTTTTTACTCTTTAAAAAGACATTTTGAGATGGCTGTACCTTTAAGGTATTTCAGTGCAGTACATACTCAAATATATTTCACAAGGTCTTTCTTGGCTTCATGCAAAGCATTTATCCATCTGTATGTTCAGTCACTTCACCCTGGTTACACACATTAGATAATCAAATATTTGTTTTCCTTTCAGGGCTACCCCAAAGGACTGTTACATTTTTAACCTTCCCTGAAGAAATTTTAGTGCTTCATAAAAAGAAAATGTACCATACGTAGTGATCCTCTCAGTCTTCCAGTGGGAGAAGATAATATGTGCTGGCATTATGGATCCCTGTTCTTTGGAAGTATGTATTTGTAAAATTTAAATATTTAAGAATATGACAAAGCAAAACATAAATATCTGCTAGCATCTTACTTTTGACTCTTATTGTTCAGTTGTTCAGTTTTGTCCAACTCTTTGCAACCCTGTAGACTGCAGCATGCCAGGCTTCCCTGTCCTTCATTTCCCAGAGTTTGCTTAAACTCATGTCTGTTGAGTCAGTGATGCCTTCCAACCATTTCATCCTCTTTTGACTACCAAACATATAAAACAGTTATAATCACTATAGTAGGGAAGAGACCATTGTACATTTCCTGTTCTTGATGTCTTTCTTTCTGGGAATATCTACTCAAAATTGAAACCTCACCAGAAACAAGATAAAGGATTCTCATATAAAGATAGTGTAGTTGGGCATATTTAATGTGAATTCTGCTATCTTTCTTATCCATAAGTGAAAACTATTAGAGCTATGGAACCTTTGTATTTAAAAGGACATTAAAAATATTACAGTTTAGCATCTAGGGAAGGAGGTAGTATTATGGGATGAAAAGAGAACTTGGGACCAGATTATTTATCACCTCTCATGTCGATTCAAAGTTTGAGCTTTTATTCATTGGACACTAGAGGCTTACTTGTGGTTTCTGCATGATTTAATAGCGTTACTGCTTTTGTGTTTCAGAAAGATAATCCTGGAAACAATGTGAAGGATGAATTGGAAAAAAAAAAGTCTTACTGGGAGAAAATGAGAAACCCAGCTAAGTCAGTGGCAGTAATGATGGAAAGAAGGGAAAATATTTAGAAATACATTTAAGAAGTAGATTAACAGACAACGGAAAATAAGGAGTTAAGGATGACTCTAAGATTTCTAGCTCATATGACTAGATAGCTAATGATGCTGTTAATCATAATAGGGAATGGCAACTAAGATTGTTTCAGAGGACACTTCAGATTTTCCTCGGGCTTCCCTGTAGTTCAGATGGTAAAGAATGTGCCTGCAATGCGAGACACCTGGTTCAGTCCTTGGGTCAGGAAAATCCCCTGGAGAAGGAAATAGCAACCAACTCCAGTATTCTTGCCTGAAGAATTCTATGGACAGAGAGGCCTGGCAGACTACAGTCTGTGGGGTTGCAAAGAGTCAGACACAACTGAGCGACTAACACTTTGAGATTTTAAGGTGAAGATGGGATGGAGATAATGAGTTTTGAATTGGTCATTCTGAGTTTGTTACCTGTGGAAATACATGTAAAGCAGTGTTTCTTAGCCACGGGTACTGTTAACATTTTGGGCAGGATAATTATTTATTGTGGGGAGTTGCCTTGTGCATTGTAGAATGTTTAGCAAAATCCCTGGCCTTTACCAAATAATTGCAAGCTACATTCCTCTCACTAGTGCCAACCTAAAATGGCTGTAGACTTTTCAGAGAATTCTCTGAGGCACGGACAAAATTGTCCTCAGTTGAGAGACACTAAAATAGAGACAACAGGAGGTTGGTCTGTGACTGGGATTTAGGATATAGATGAAACTTGAAATCAATATTTAGAATCATCAATAATAGCAATTTAAGCAATGTGAGATGAGACTGTGCAGGGGAAGAATATAGACGACTATATGGCTATGTGCTTTTTGCTTAAACAACTCCAGAGACTGAAAATTCCTAAATTCATGAGATAGACTGAGGCAGCCCATTCTATTTCTAGATACTTCAAATGCTTTCTCTTATTACTGTTATGTATTTTTACTATTGAACCATGTTGAGCCAAAGCTATTCTTTTTATACCTTTCATTCTTTGGCCTTGTGATACTGTGATTTACATATGTATGGTCATTCAGATTATGAAAATATATTTCTCATGCATATTTGGTCTTTGTCCAGAGTTCCTGGGTTACAAATCCCCAAATCTTTGGAATTTCCTGAGCAGTAGAGTTCTCAGTTCAGTTCAGTTCAGTCGCTCAGTCGTATCTGACTCTTTGCCACCCCATGAATCGTAGCACGCCAGGCCCCCCTGTTCATTACCATCTCTCGGAGTTCACTCAAACTCACGTCCACTTTTTAGTTCCTCTTCACTTTCTGCCATAAGGGTGGTGTCATCTGCATAGGAACGTTTTTTTATTATATTTGGTTTTTAGTCCTCAGTTCCTGAAAAGACTTCAGAGTCATAAGAGTGAGATGAATGTCTTGTTGTATGTAACAAGCCCTTTCAGCAACACTAGGTTTATGTTAATGAAAGGAGCATTTGGAGGGTGCTTAGAGATAAGGGCTGGTTACCAGGGGAACCAGCCATGGAGTACAGGGCTGGAACTTTCATTGTCCCTTCTTGATTTCTAGCAAGGGTGAGGGGCTAAAGGTGGAATAAACCATCAGTGGCCAGTGAGTTAATCAATTATGCCTACGTGATAAATTTTCCATAAAAACCCAAAAGGGAAGGTGTTTGTGAGAGCTTCCAGGCTGGGGAACCAGAACACTTTGACATGCCACAGTGCCAGGCCCCAAGCTCCACAAGGACACAAGATCCTATGCGCCTCTTCATCTGATTGTTGATTTCTATTCTTTAATATCTTTGGTGATTAACTGGTAATTTAAGGAGCTTCCCAGGTGGCATTAGTGGTAAAGAACCCACCTCCCAATGCAGGAGACATAAGAGCTGTGGTTTTGATTCCTGGGGTGGGAAGATCCACTGGAGGAGGGCAAAAGGTGTTTGTGAGAGCTTCCAGGCTGGGGAACCAGAACACTTTGACATGCCACAGTGCCAGGCCCCAAGCTCCACAAGGACACAAGATCCTATGCGCCTCTTCATCTGATTGTTGATTTCTATTCTTTAATATCTTTGGTGATTAACTGGTAATTTAAGGAGCTTCCCAGGTGGCATTAGTGGTAAAGAACCCACCTCCCAATGCAGGAGACATAAGAGCTGTGGTTTTGATTCCTGGGGTGGGAAGATCCACTGGAGGAGGGCACAGCAACCCACTCCAGTATGCTTGCCTGGGGAATCCCTTGCATAGAGGAGCCTGGCGTTCTACAGTCCATGGGGTCACAAAGAGTCGGACATGACTGAGTGACTAACACTTTTACTTTCACTTTCTTAGTCAGTAAATAGGTTTCCTAAGTTCTTTGAGTCATTCTTGCAAATTAATCAAATCCAAGGTGGGAGTCCTGAGAAGCTCTGATTTATAACCAGTCTGTCAGAAGTACAGATAAGAGCCTGGACTTGCAGTTGGCATCCTGATTCGGAGTGGTCATTGGAACCTACGGTTTATATCTGGCAGGGTCAGAAGCACAGACAACCTATACTTGCAGTTGGTCTCTGAAGTGGAGGGTGGCCTAGTGGGACTGAGCCCTTAACCTATAGAATATGATCTCCAGGGAGATAATGTCAAATTGAGTTGAATTGTAACTCAACCACATTCTAGTTGGTATCCTGAGAATCGTTTGTTGGTGTAGACAATCTCCTTGTCCCCACATGCATTGGAAATGGTATCAGAAACTGTTCAGATCTTAATTTTTTTTCCATGGGACACAAAATAAATCTATTAGTGTAAGTCAAATTACTGTCCCTAAATTCTTCACTTATTTTAATATTGCTATTGAATTGATTTATAGTAGAATTCACTATTATTTTGTCCTGTTAAATATCTTTAATATTTTCAATTTATCTTTATATGTTATATTGTGAGACTTTTACAACATGATCATGATGATGACCATTTGAAATATCCTTCATAAGGTATAAATCAGAGAACTGGGCAAACTCCATGTTGTCCTGTCCAGTTTCAGTTTGGTTCAGTTCAGTCACTCAGTCATGTCTGACTCTTTGCAAACCAATGAACCACAGCATGCCAGGCCTCCCTGTCCATCACCAACTCCTGGAGTCCACCCAAACCCATGTCCATTGAGTCGGTGATGCCAACCATCTCATCCTCTGTCATACCTTTCTCTTCCCGCCCTCAATCTTTCCCAGCATCAGGGTCTTTTCCAATGAGTCAGCTCTTCACATCACGTGGCCAAAGTATTGGAGTTTCAGCTTCAGCATCTGTCCTTCCAATGAACACCCAGGACTGATCTCCTTTAGGATGGACTGGTTGGACCTCCTTGCAGCCCAAGGGACTCCCAAGAGTCTTCTCCAACACCGCAATTCAAAAGCATCAATTCTTTGATGTTCAGCTTTCTTCACAGTCCAACTCCCACATCCATACATGACCACTGGAAAAACCATAGCCTTGACTAGACAGACCTGTGTTGGCAAAGTAATGTCTCTGCTTTTGAATATGCTATCTAGGTTGGTGATAACTTCCTTTCCCATTTAGAGGAAAAGAAACCTTCAGTTTCCTGGGTTTAGTAATAGTATTTTTATTCAAATATCTCAAAAGTGTGGTAGCGTTTTTGTCAGCAGCATTATATCACTGTCTCTTTTGTTTCGCATGCAATTCCTATTAAGTCACATTCCATATCATATATCACTAATTTTTGTTTGTTTGTTTCTAACTCAGGCATGGAACTTTATAGTCACCCTTTTAAAAATGCACTCTCCTTTTCACCATTTCCACCTGCCTGATCATTTTGGATTATGATTTCATCATCCAGCATGTTTTTAATTTCTCTCAGTTTCATGCCATCTGCACAGCTGACCTGCCTATCCCACAGACATATTCACTCAAGATGTTAATAAAAATGTGAGTAAGTTTAGTCCAGAGTTAATGTGATTACATAGTGCTATGAATTTTCTCTTTAGTAATTTTCCAGCTACTTTTTTTACTTAAAGGTCTTTTTATTTTTATGGAGTACTATAGAAATAAGACTCATATGGATAGACATTGTCAGCTTTTTTTTTTCCCAGACAAAACTTCCAAATTTAATCCTCCTATACAAAATGGTAAGATATATTATGTTCCATTTATAAAATGGGGTGAAATATCATCATGGGGAAAATGATTTTTATTAAGTGATAAGGTGGTGTTAAGTGATAAAAGCAGGGTACAAATTTGAATACAAAATATGACATCATCATTTATAGACAGAGGTAGATACATACAAATATAGATCTAGTGCTAGATATAGAGGACACTAGAACCTAAAGAATTCCTTCTAATGTGACAATTATGGTTGATGTTTTGTCTTATTAATATTTATAGTCTCAAATGCTATGTAATGAATATATCACCTTTATACACAGAGCATAAATATTAAAATATGTTTCTACAGTATATGACTTTGAATCACAAAATTAAAAACAGAGAAGTATGTTGGATGGCTCTATAGCAAGAAATGGTGAGTCAGAGACAGGTTGAGTAGCAATTATGCTGGTCTAAATGGGATGAAGACTAAGCACTTAGTGATACACAAGGTTTTAAAGCAGTAATTGATCAGAAAACTAAGTTTTTAATTCATGCAAAGACATTAATTTCATGACACACGTCACATTTAAAGAAGAAACAAGCAGTCTATGGACATTTAAACAGTTTTTCCACTATTAAGTATGCCCAAATAAAAGGTTGATAAAAGAAAAAAAGATGTCTTTTTACTTTTGTAATGAAGCCTTCAGACCTTCAAATATAATTCAGGGATTAATATTTGAAGTCAAATTACTGTCTTTAAATGCCCAAAGAGCTAATGCTATTAAATCATCTATCTATGTATTTCTAATTATATTTTAAGTAGGCTGAATCACATATTAAATGTAAAAGCACACTTTCTTATTAAAAAAAGTAAATGGAAAATTACCAAAGACATTTTCTTTGTAATTTAGGAGATGAAGGAGATAGATAATGCTAAGCATTAGGTATATTGTTGCAAATGAAAAGCTGTTTTATAATTCTTATCCAAAGCAGATATTAGTGTGGTAGATGATTTTAAGCATTTCACTTAGAGATGTCTTTGGAATTTTTCTAGACTTGTACTTTAGCTAGTCAAAAAATTAGATTCCAGGAACCAGAGACTTTGCTTTTACAATATTCTAGCCATCCAGTGCTGTGGTCTCAGTTTTTTTGAGAAAATTAAGATGCCTACTAATATCTCATAATACAGAGTGAAAAATTATTACTTTCTTACACCATTAAATCCTTCGACCTACTTCTCCACTCTTTGAGAATTAAACTTTATCACGGTATGATCCAAGAATGGTTTTAAGTATAAGCCCTACAAGCCCTAAATACATAATCTGTACATTTAAAGATGACAATGTAGATTTAAAGCTACTTCAACTAACAGTCCACCTTTAGTTAGAAAATAAGCTCACATTCTCCCCAAGACCATTTATTTCCTCAGGAGTGAAGAAACAGGAATAGACAGAAAACCACAGTCATAGTTCATAAGGAAAGAATTTTTTTGTAAACCTGAGATGAAGTTGTCAAACAAGAAATTACTTCGGTCTGTACAGGGATAAGAGTCGAAGGGAAGCCTCTTTGATTTAGTTGTTTCAGTTATCCCAAAGCCCATTTATGAAATTTCAACAAATCAAAATTAGCCTAAATAAAATTTGTGGTTTATGTAAAAACATTTTATTGTGAAATATATTACATATACAAAGCATACACAGTATATATATATGTTCAGTTCAAAGATTAGTGTTAAACTGAACATCTTTGAACATACCACCTGAAGAAGCAGAGAATTACCAGAACCTTGATATATGTTCCTACCCTGATAACATCTTATGCTTTCTCCCATAGAGCTGGCCACTCTTCTGATATTTGAAATCATTCAGCAAAGTGCAAGTTTAAAGTGTTCAGAATAATGATTTGACTTAATATCATGAAGTGATCACCACAGTAAGGTTAGTGACCATACATCATCTCATATAGACACAAAATAAAAGAAAATGAAAAAATATTTTTCTTATTATGAGAACTCTTAGGATTTATTCTCTTAACTTTCATAATTGCAAACTTTGTCTTGATAACCTTGAAGTGTTGAGAGAAAATGCCAGAAGAGGATTGGACTTTTTAGTGGAGATTATTAACTACCGTAATAGTTGATAAGTTAAGATGAAGGAGTAAGCCACAAAGCAGGGATAGGCAGGATAAAAATGAGATGGGTCTTATAGAAATAGCAAAGATTTCTTGAGCAGAGGGCTTCCCGTGTGGCTCAGCTGGTAAAGAATCCACGTTGCAATGAGGGAGACCTGGGTTTGATCCCTGGGTTGGGAAGATCCCCTGGAGAAGGGAAAGGCTTCCCACTCCATTATTCTGGCTTGGAGAATTCCATGGACAGTCCATGGGACTGCAAAGAGTCTGACACAACTGAGCGACTTTCACACACCTGAGCAGAGACCACTAGAAGCTGCTTACACATTTTTGAAAATATGAGACAACTTTAGTACCTTATTTTTTCCTTCTCCTTCCTCCTTGTCCTTTTATTTTTCTTAATTTTACTTTTTAAAAAAGATTTCTTAAGATGTATTTTAGGTTCATAGAAAATTGAGCAGAAAGTGGAGATTTTAGCCTCTTGCATCATCAAATGTCTCCCACTCAAGTGGCACATTTGTTACAATTAATGAACCTATATTGACATTGTCACCCCAAATCCATAGTCTACCTTAGGCTCTCTCTTGGTATAGTACATTCTGTGGTTAGCAGCAAATAAATAATGGCATAAATCCATCATTACATTACCACAGAGAGTAGTTTCATAGCTTTCAAAATCTTCCACGTTCTGCTATTCTTCCAAGTCTCAATCCCTGGCAACTATTGATTGTTTTACTGTCCTCAGGGTTTTGCCTTTTCCAGAATGTCATGTAGTTGGAATTTATAGTTTATAACTTTTTCAGATTAGCTTCTTTACTTGGCAATACTCACTTAAGATTCCTCTGTGTTTCTTCATGGCTTAATATTTCGCTTATTTTTAGTGCTGACTCATATTCTATATTTGCTGACTAAGGTCCGTCTAGTCAAGGCTATGGTTTTTCCTATGGTCATGTATGGATGTGAGAGTTGGACTGTGAAGAAGGCTGTGCGCTGAAGAATTGATGCTTTTGAACTGTGGTGTTGAGAAGACTCTTAAGAGTCCCTTGGACTGCAAGGAGATCCAACCAGTCCATTCTGAAGGAGATCAGCCCTGGGATTTCTTTGGAAGGAATGGTGCTGAGGCTGAAACTCCAGTACTCTGGCCACGTCATGAGAAGAGTTGACTCATTGGAAAAGACTCTGATGCTGAGAGGGATTAGGGGCAGGAGGAGAAGAAGACGACAGAGTATGAGATGGCTGGATGGCATTATGAACTCGATGGACGTGAGTCTGAGAGTGAACTCCCAGAGTTGGTGATGGACAGGGAGGCCTGGCATGCTGCAGTTCTTGGGGTCGCAAATAGTTGGACACAATTGAGTGACTGAACTGAACTGAATATTCTATTGTCTTTATGTACCATTGTTTATTCATTCCTCTACTGAAGGGTGTCTTGGTTGCATGCAAATTTTGGCAATTATGAGTAAAGCTGCTGTAAGCATCAATGTGCCAGGTTTTTGTACAGACATGAATTTTCAACTCCTTTGAATAAATACTAAGGAGTGCAGTTAGTGCATTGTATGGTAAGACTATGTTTAGTTTCCTGTTGTTGCTGCTGCTAAGTCGCTTCGATCATGTCCAACTCTGTGCAACACCATAGACGGCTGCCCACCAGGCTCCCCTATCCCTGGGATTCTCTAGGCAAGAATACTGGAGTGGGTTGCCATTTTCTTCTCCAATGCATGAAAGTGAAAAGTCAAAGTGAAGTCACTCAGTCGTGTCCAACTCTTCATGACTCCATGGATTGCAGCCTACCAGGCTCCTCCATCCATGGAATTTTCCAGGCAAGAGTACTGGAGTGGGGTGCCAAAACTGCCAAACTGCACTAACTTCCAAAGTATACAGTTTTGCTTTTGCACCAACAGCAGTGAATGGGCATTCCTATTGCTCCACATCCTCACCAGCATTTGGTATTGTCAATGTTCTGATTTTGACCCTTCTAATAGACATGTAGTGGTAGCTTGTTGCTGTTTTAATTTGCACTTTCCTGGTGACATAAGATCTAGAGCATCTTTTTATATGCTTATTTGCCATCTGTATATCATCTTTGGTCTTTGATGATATGTCTTTGGAGTGGGGTGCCAAAACTGCCAAACTGCACTAACTTCCAAAGTATACAGTTTTGCTTTTGCACTAACAGCAGTGAATGGGCATTCCTATTGCTCCACATCCTCACCAGCATTTGGTATTGTCAATGTTCTGATTTTGACCCTTCTAATAGACATGTAGTGGTAGCTTGTTGCTGTTTTAATTTGCACTTTCCTGGTGACATAAGATCTAGAGCATCTTTTTATATGCTTATTTGCCATCTGTATATCATCTTTGGTCTTTGATGATATGTCTTGGAAGATTTTGGACCATTTTTAACTGAGTTGATTTTCTTATTTTTTAGTTTTAAGAATATTTAGTCATGTCCGACTCTTTGCAACCCCATGGACTGTAGCCCACCAGGCTCCTCTGTCCATAGGGATTTTCCAGGTAAGGATACTGGAGTAGATTGCCATGCCCTCCTCAAGGGGATCTTCCCAAGCCAGGGATCAAACCCAGGTCTCCCACACTGCAGGCAGATTCATTGCTGACTGAGCCACCAAGGAAGAGGTCTTTGTGTAATTTGGATCATTCATCTGCCCAGTGATTAAGTCGTGTCTGACTTTTTGCAACCCCATGGACTATAAACTCCCAGGCTCTTCTGGCAATAGAATTTCCCGGGCAAAAATACTGCAGGGTTCACTGTACTGTCTTTCATCTCTTCTTATAAACTTTACGATCATCCTGTTGATATCCACAAATAACTTGCTGAGATTTTGATTAGAATTGTATTAAATTTGATCAATTAGAGAGGAGCTGATATCTTGACAGTATTGAGTATTACTGTCCGTGAATGTCAAATATCTTTTTTTTTTTAAGTTTTTCTTTGACTTTGTTTCTCAAGATTGTTGTAGTTTTCCTCATAGAACTTATACATATTTTATTGCATTTATACCTATGTATTTCATTTTGCTGTTAAGTCACTTCAGTCATGTCCAACTCTGTGTAACCCCATAGATGGCAGCCCACAAGGCTCCCCTGCCCCTGGGATTCTTCAGGCAAGAACACTGGAGTGGGTTGCCATTTCCTTCTCCAGTGCAAGAAAGTGAAAGTGAAAGTGAAGTCACTCAGTCCTGTTGGACTCTTAGTGATCCCGTGGACTGTCGCCCACCAGGCTCCTCCATCCATGGGATTTTCCAGTCAAGAGTACTGGAATGGGGTGCCATTGCCTTCTCTGATATTTCATTTTAGGAAGCACTAATATAAATTGGGCTTCTATGGTACCTCACATGGTAAAGAATCCACCTGCATTGTAGGAGACCGGGGTTTAACCCCTGGGTAGGGAAGATCCCCTGGAGAATGGAAGGGCTTTCCACTCCAATATTCTTACCTGGAGAACACCATGGACAGAGGAGCCTGGTGGGCTGCAGTTAGTGGAGTTGCAGTCACACACAACTGAGCAACTAACACTTTGACTTTCATTTTCTTTCACTCTAAATTGTATTTTTAATTTCAAATTTCATTTGTTCGTTGTCAGTATTTAGGAAAATGATTGACTTTTGTATATTTACTTTGTATTCTGCAAACTTTTTATAATCACTTGTTAGTTCTAGGAGTATTTTTTTCCATTAAAAAATTTCTACATAGATGATTATGTTGTCTGTAAAAACTATTTTATTTCTTTCTTCCTAATATGTACTCCTTTTACTTCCTTTCCTTGTTTGAATGCATTAGCTAGAAACTTTATTATAAATGGGTATTAGATTTTTCAAATGCTTTTTTGCATCTATTAATATGATTGCCTGATTTTTCTTTTTTAGTCTGATGTGATTAATTATATTAATTGATTTCAAATGTTGGAACCAGCTTATGTATACTTGGAATAAATTACATTTGGTTATGTTTATAATTCTTTGTAAACATTTTGGATTTGATTTGTTAATATTTTGTTGAGGATTTTTACATTTATGCTCATAAAAATATTGATCTGTAGTTTTCCTATATTTCTGTGGCACTGGCATTTGAGTAATGCTTGCCTTACAGATTTTTTTTTTTTCTTTCTCCCTCTGCTTTCATCCTTTGAAATAGGTTATGGGGAATTGGTATGTTGTCTCTAAATGTTTGGTGAAACTCACCAGTGCACCTATCTAGGCTAAGAGCTTTTTGTTTTGGAAAAGCATTACTTATTATTCAGTTATTTTAATAGATATAATATATTGAGATTGTTTATTTCTTCTCATGTGCATTTTGGCAACTTTTGATTTCAAGGAATTGGTTCAGTTAGATTATTAAATCTGTGGGCATGAGGTTGTGCAAAGTGTTTATTTTGCATGGTATCAGCAATGATATCACCACTGCTCCGTTTCTGGTATTAGAAATTTGTGTCCTCTGTCTTTTTTTCATAATTAGCCAGACTAAAATCTGATTTTATTGATCCTTTCAAAGAATCATGTTTTGGTTTTGTTGATTTTTCTGTTGATTTCAACTTTTCAATTTCATTGCTTTTTTTGCTCTAATTCTTGTTATTTCTTTTCTTCTGCTTCTTTGCAGTTAATTCACTCTTGTTTTTCTAGTTTCTAATATTATAACTTAGATTGGTGATTTCAGATCTTTTTTCCTTTCTAATGTATGCATTTGATACTCTAAATTTCTCTGTAAGCATTGCTTTCTTTGCATTCCACACATTTTGATGGTATGTTTTCATTTTTATTTAGTGTGACATATCTAAAAATTTTTCCTTGATAGTCTTTTCAATTTCATTGCTTTTTTTGCTCTAATTCTTGTTATTTCTTTTCTTCTGCTTCTTTGCAGTTAATTCACTCTTGTTTTTCTAGTTTCTAATATTATAACTTAGATTGGTGATTTCAGATCTTTTTTCCTTTCTAATGTATGCATTTGATACTCTAAATTTCTCTGTAAGCATTGCTTTCTTTGCATTCCACACATTTTGATGGTATGTTTTCATTTTTATTTAGTGTGACATATCTAAAAAATTTTCCTTGATAGTTCTTTGAGCCACATGTTATTTAGAAGTGTGTGGTGTGATCTCCACATATGTTGGAATTCTCTAGTTATCTTTCTGTTACTGATTTCTAGTTCAACTACAGTGTGGCCTGTGAGCCAATATTACATGTTTCCTATTCTTTAAAATTAATTTTGTTAAAGGCATTTTTTTTTCCTTTTAAGGTTGGCCTCAACAGACATAAAGTAAACCACACGTTTTATAATTTATGTGATTATATGAAGATATTTAAGGAGAATAATTTAGTTTTGTGTATAAAAGATTACTTCCTTATGGCTCTAATGAGTGACAGTTGTGTTTCTATTGATGAATGATTTCTATTTTCTCATGTAAAATATTTCTCCTGAATGCCTGTGATCAGTGAGCATCATCATTTCTCTTTAGTGCTTGAGTCTATTTATGGAAGGTAAATTAAAAGAGAGAAAATTCTGCTGTGTGATCCTACATCCTTTACTTTGCTTGGTATTTCAACTTTAAAAATAAATTACAGAAATGACATTCTGAACAAAATTATATAAGAAAGTGAGGTTTCAGAGCACTTCATTATTTAAGAAACTATATATTTTTATTTTTTATAAACTTTATTGAATTATTTTATAAAATCACTTGTGCTGTGTGCAATGTCATGGAGCTATTACGTATCCTAAGTGGACATTCCAGATTTAATAGCTTACACCGTAGTTTCTCAAACTGATGTGCCTGTACCAGCAACATGAGCATAACCTGGAAATTTGTTTGAAATGCAAATTCTCAGACCCTTTCCCAAGAGGCACTATCTTTGAACCTCTTTGGGAGAGGTCCAATAGTCTCTTAACAACCTTCTTTTTAATTCTGCCACAGCTAAAATTTGAGAGCTTCTAGTCTGTAGAATCAAATACATTCAATGAGTGTAAATTAACCAGGAGGGTTTTGATTTAAAGTAATGTGAGTCTTCTTCACAGTTTCTGTTATTTGATATATTTCCAGTCAGTTTTCTATTTTTGCCCATGAGTTCTTTATTTGTCATATCACTAAAGTGTCCTGAATTTGAATTTTTAACAAATGACACTTCTTTAGTATATTTTCTCTTGTTTCTCCCAGAATTTATATTTTTTTCAATAATGACAAAGCTGAGTTTGACTCTCTATATGCCACTAGCTATATGACTTTGTGAACATGGCTTAACCTTTCTGAGTCTTAATTTTAATGTCTGTAAAATAAAGATAATATTACTTTGTAAATTTTTAATGAGAATTAAATGATACATTTTGTTTTCGATTAGTGAAGTGCCTGCCATATACTAAAGTTCCTGTAATCTATCTGTCTATTATCTACCTCTTTTGATATGTGATGATATATGAAAGTAAGTTCAGGTTTCCCTGGTAAAGGGAAGCTCAGCTGATAAAGAGTCTGCCTGCAATGCAGGAGATACTGGTTCTGTTCCTAGGTTGGGAAGATCCCCTGAAGAAGGAATAGGCTACCCACTCCAGTATTCTTGGGCTTCCCTGGTGGCTCAATCAGTAAAGAATCCATCTGCAATGCGGAAGACCTGGGTTTGATCCCTTGGTCCCTGGAGGAGGGCATGGCAACTCACTCCAGTTTGCCTGAGCATCTCCATGGCAAAGCCCCCGGTGGGCTACAGGCCAAGGGTTCACAAAGAGTTGAATGTGACTAAGCAGAGTGCACATGAAAGTAAGTTCAATCTTACCTTCAATATAGTATTCAGTATAAATGTCGTGCTTAGTCGCTCAGTCGTGTCCTACTCTTTGTGACCCCAGGGACTGTAGCCCACCAGGCTCCTCTGTCCATTGGGATTCTCCAGGCCAGAATACTGGAGTGGATTGCCATGCCTTTCTCCAGATATAAATGTTAGCAACCATCAATGTCTGTCATAAAATAATATCTATAAAATTGGTATTCAGGGACAATATATTTTCATATAATTGGAACATGTCCCTTTATATTTATTTTCTAATGGTTTTAAATTGTCTTAAAAGTATTATTATATACCAAGTGTTTGTTTTGTTAGAGGTTCTGAACCTACCTATAATGGTAAAATATTGGTTTCCAATCTTACCAACTCTTTTTCAGATTTTTCCCCTTACTTAAATCACTTTTGTTTCCCAGCCAAAGTATGGTTGTATACGTATTCTCATTTCTAAACTCTTCCTCTATTTTCCTTCCTTTGACTCATTCTCATTCCCTTTCTTGTCTTATGCCTCAGTAATGACAGCATCTTTAGTTCAGCTAAAATGAGTAGCTATATCATTATGTTTAAAGTGCAGAGCAGTACAGAGAATAATATCATAGGTTATTTTAACTTTATTTTATAAAATTCTTCTGGTTGTATTATGCCTTTATGGAGCAAAAGAGATGTCACTGAAAACTGTTAAATTTCACCTCTAGTTTTAAGTTAATTTTCTTAGGTTGGCAACAATATTCATTGCTTGTTAACTAGCATTCTTGAATAGTAAATCAAAGTGAGAAAATAGTGCAGAGCAGTACAGAGAATAATATCATAGGTTATTTTAACTTTATTTTATAAAATTCTTCTGGTTGTATTATGCCTTTATGGAGCAAAAGAGATGTCACTGAAAACTGTTAAATTTCACCTCTAGTTTTAAGTTAATTTTCTTAGGTTGGCAACAATATTCATTGCTTGTTAACTAGCATTCTTGAATAGTAAATCAACGTGAGAAAAGTTCTGAAAAAATTGACTACTATAGACAAAAAATTCTTTAGTTTTTGAGAATGATAGAAAAATAAGTAATAGATTAATTTTAGAAAACTGACAGATATGAAAGTTATATATTTTAACCTTTTTAAAATGCAATATCTTCCTTTTGTCTTCAAACATAGATATGTGTCCTCTGCATTATAATTTTTTATTTTGACTTGTTATCTCTTGCCTTGAAATCTTTCTGGATCATTCATTTAGGGTCAAACTGTTTGATGCTTCTACTTCCACTTTGTGTCTTCCCTTTCTTAAATTCTTGCACCCTCATTTCTATCCTACCCCTCTATAGACCACTGATCTCAGAAAAGGTCAGCACCTTGTATTAACAGGAGTGACTTCATATATAACCCTTATCAGTACATCAGGTTATGAACAATGTGAGAGTAAACTGCAGAAACCATTTTGTTGAAGTATTTAGTTTACAGATAAGCAACTCCTGACCTAGAGAAGCTAAATGAAATGACCTAATCAAGACCCATTAACAGGTTAATGACTGGAGCAGAGCAGAACTCCTATACCCTGATTTCTGATTCAGTGTACTTATAAGTACACTGAGATTAATTAGAAAATTCAGATTAATTATAAGATTATTTATAAAATTTCCAGTTGTAGAGCTAGAAATAAAACAGGATCTTGTTCCTATACATGAATGGATCTTTACTAATTTTGGTGGTAGGTAATATTTCAATGCTTTATTGTATACTAAATGCTTGAGTGCTAATGTCTTGTATGGTGGACACCCTTTAATCTTCACATTGCAAGGTCAGGAATGTTATTATCCTAATTATATAGATAGGAAAAATGAGGCAGAAAATAAGTTGCCTGATATTAGATAGTCGTAGACTCAGAAAGTTCATATAAACAATAATAGATGAAATATCTATGGGGGTCTTTCCTGGTGGCTCAGATGGTAAAGAATCCACCTGCTATGCAGGAGACCTGGGTTCTATCATTGTGTCAGGAAGATCTCCTGGAAAAGAGAATAGCAACCCACTCCAGTATTCTTGGCTAGAGAATTCCATGGAAAGAAGAGCCAGGTGGGCTACATTCCATAGTTTTGCAAAGAGTCAGACATAACTGAGCATGAATACACACACACACACACACACACACACACACACATACACACACACACACACACACACACACATTGTGCTGTGCTTAGTCGCTCAGTCATGTCTGACTCTTTGTGACCCTATGGACTGTAGCCCACCAGGCTCCTCTGTCCATGAGGATTCTGCAGACAAGAATACTAGAGTGGGTTTCCAAGCTCTCCTCTGGGGGATCTTCTCAACCCCAAGGACTGAACCCAGGTCTCCCACAATGCAGGTGGATTCTTTACCATCTGAGCTACCAGGGAAGCTCAAGAATACTGGAGTGAGTAGCCTATCCCTTCTCTAGGGGAAATTTCTGACTTAGGAGGCAAGATGGGATCTCCTGCATTGTAGAAGTATTCTTTACTAGCTGAACTACCAGGAAAGCCCCCCCACACACATACATACATACATCCAGATCCTCTTAGATAGTGGTTGCCTGTGGGTGGCCAGGAACCTGTGTCCTCTATTATCTAATCAGAGCTGGAAAGGGGCAGGAGTGGGGAAAATGGCATTGGTGAGACTTAATTTTAGTAGTTGCTTCATTTTTGGCAAGTATCAGATGTATGTATGTCTTGAAGCCTCAGGTGTATTTCTATTATCCCATACTGACTTATTACCCTAACAGTACCTAAATGCCTCTTGTACAATACATCTAAATTTTTATTTAGAATAAATATTGCAAGAGTCTATTACACAGTGGTGAATAAAACAGATAACAGTCACCAAAATACTAAGAGCAAGGAAAGCAATCTGACCACTGCTGTCCCATAATGAAACTTATATTCCCTCCCCATGCCACCAGAGTCTCCATAATCTAATGCTGCTAATTCATCCTCTATCCCTGTTCCCCATCCATTACTCTTCAACATATTCTTACTGTATTACCTCCTGGCATGTCAACCTGGTATACCAAAACATGTCATCATTTCAGCTTTTGTGCCATTCATTTGTTAGCCCATTAATTCCACAGATACTCATTAAATACCTACTAAAAGTGAGAGACTTAGCTGAACCAAGGAAAAAAAAATAAGATATAGTTTTTATCTTTAATTCTGTTAATGAAAGGATAATAAAATCCCAATAAAAGCTAATAAAGGAAATAGAGATCTATATATTGTTGTTATTATTTATATTATTAAATAGTGCTACTGTCTCTCTATTGTATCCCAGATATTTTATATATAGTATGATTATATAATGATATTTTATGTTATTGTGTACTTTATCATGTACTAGGCACTATGTATTATGTATGTTTGTTCAGTAACTAAGATGGATATTACTGATTTTATTTTTTAATTGAAGGGCAGTTGTTTTATAATTTATTATCAGGTATACAGCATAGTGATTTATTATTTTTGCAGATTATAATTCACTCTAAGTTTTTATGAGATAATGGCTATAATTCCCTGTGGCATACAATATATACTATTGTTTATTTTGTGCATAGTAATTTGTACCTGTTCACTCTCATAGTCTTAATTTGCCCCTTCTCCCTTTCATCTGCCCTTTGGTAACTTCAGGTTGTGGTTTGTAGCTGAGTCTGTTTTTACTTTGCTTATGCACTCATTTGTATCATATTTTTAGATTTCACATGTGAATGACTCCATTTTATGTAAGAGGAAGCTGAGGCTTATGTGGGTAAATGATTGTCTTAAGGCTGAATATCATGAAAGTAATAAATCAATAAGAACAATCCAACATCAAAGCCTATGCTTTTCCTTGCTCATTATGGTGCCTCTCTGGTGTTGCTGAAGCAAAGCTCAAATTTTAATTAATTCTACTTAGAGGATTTGGAGATCATTTCAATAGAGGTCATATGTAAATAAATTCTGAAAGATAAGTAGGAATCCTGGAAGTAGGAAAGTGTATTTCATCCCCAAAAGGTGTAATGAATATGAGGTGAGAGTTTATTGATCAGTAAACTTATGACTTTATAGTATGTATTTCCTAAGGATTTGGGTATTATTCCACTATCATCAGTGAAGTAGATCAATGAAATTGGAGATCATAAACATAGTTACAAAACCATCACTACTGTTTAATTACTGTTTGAAATTATTTCTGTTCATGTGTTACTTAATAATGGAATTTTAAGTTTCTGGAGAACAAGGTCTATATTACTTACTTCTCTCATGGAGTTTAATATAATAACCCAGTAAAGATTTATTAAATAAAGGATAGATTGTATC
>SJYC01106591.1:0-11168 GCA_006408675.1 Madoqua kirkii | reverse complement strand
ATCATGGAACTAGGAACTTTTTTGATTTACCCATACACCAAATAGTAAAATTAATATTATTACTATTACTAATATAAAAATTCTAATATGGTTTCTGAGGCTGATGATTCACTTCTTTGAAACATACTCTTGAGGCTAATAGTGGAGATTTAATTCTGTCAGCTTCCTCTACTTTCATGGATATTGACCCAGACCCATGAAAGAATATAGATCAGTTACTGCAAAGCCATCATCATTAGTCTTAAAATAATCTAAACTGCATACATTCCTGGTAGTGGGTCAGAAAATGTCATCTTTGCACTGGAAAGTCAGCAGTGTTTTTATGGTTGGTCTTCAAATAATTTTATATATAAATTCAACTTGGGTTGTAACTTTATCATTCTTTCTTGGCTTACCACATAAGGAAGTATAGCTTTTAAATTAAATATCAAAGAGTATACAAAGACTTAAGTAGCTTTGTTATAAATTTTCTTTCTAGCAGTAGGGCTTATCTTCTGCTTCTCACCTTGGAACACTTATCCAAGGGACCTATTATTTCAAACTGTAATTTATTTAGATAGAAAATAATGAATTTTAAATCAATATAGTCTTTTAATTAAAAACTGAAATTTAAAAATTCACACCTTAAAAAAATCTATGTTTTGTATATTGAGGAAAAACAGAGACATATGTCATAAAAGTTTATAGTGGTATTAAAATTGAAAGACAAGGTTTAATGATACTAATTTTCAAAATGTTACTCCATATAAAATCCAATTTTGAAAAATATTTAAAATATATTTTAAGGTAGGTGCAATAATATTTTAGTAAGCATATTCCACTCCTCATCATGACTTAATAATTTTATAGAGTTGATACTCCCTGGAGAAGGAGGTGGCAATCCACTCCAGTATTCTTGCCTGGAGAATCACATGGACAGAGGAACCTGGGGTCACAAGAGTTGAACATGACTAAGTGATTAACACATACACAGAGTTGATACTGAATAATAGGAAATGCAAAGTAGCTTTTTAAAACCCATTATTGTAGGTACACAACTGTGTAGACATAAAATATGTACAAAATATTCCAGAGACTTTATTAAATTTGCTAAGCTTTCTCACAATGAAGAAAACAGGAAAATAACATACCTGTTTACAAAAGAATCTAAACAATAATAATTAGCAAACAATTAGTGTTAGAATCAAGTGATAAATTCTATGGTAAAATTATGTAGCTGGAATTGAGAAGAGAGATAATCCTTAATAAGAAAAACAAATTTAGTCACAAATAAGGAATGAAATGATGATTAGTGATATGTAAATGAAAAGACTTGAATTCTAAATTCATCTTCCACTTAAAGATTATGTGACATTAAGCAAGTTACTTAACCTTCTGAGGCCACTAAAGGAAGTAACACTTGTCTTATACTTTGCAAAATCTTGTAGATAAAAAACTAATAACAATAGTATAAAAGTTAATTTGCAAATAAAACACAGTATTAAAGTGGATGGTAGAATTTCTACCTTTTATACTACATTGAAAACTAGCATGATACTTTAGAATTTGATTATAACTAATTACAGCTTTTCCTTTTAGTTGGATTTCAAAAAATCTGTGGGTTAAATTATGTCACATTAACATATTACAGACTTCAACAGTAACTGAAACCTGAACAGTTGTTCAAGATGGTTTTAGAAAAGGCAGAGGAACCAGGGATCAAATTGCCAACATCTGCTGGATCATGGAAAAAGCAAGAGAGTTCCAGAAAAACATCTATTTCTGCTTTATTGACTATGCCAAAGCCTTTGACTGTGTGTATCACAATAAACTGTGAAAAATTCTGAAACAGATGGGACTACCAGACCACCTGAACTGCCCCCTGAGAAACTTATATGCAGGTCTGGAAGCAACAGTTAAAACTGGACATGGAACAACAGACAAGTTCTAAATCAGGAAAGGAGTACATCAAGGCTGTATATTGTCACCCTGCTTATTTAACTTATATGCAGAGTACATCATGAGAAACGCTGGACTGGGAGAAATACAAGCTGGAATCAAGATTGCGGGGAGAAATGTCAATAACCTCAGATATGCAGATGACACCACTCTTATGGCAGAAAGTGAAGAAGAACTAAAGAGCCTCTTGATGAAAGTGAAAGAGGAGCGTGAAAAAGTTGGCTTAAAAGTCAATATTCAGAAAACTGAGATATGGCACCCAGTCCCATCATTTCATGACAAATAGATGGGAAACAATTGAAACAGTGAGAGATGTTATTTTGGGGGGGCTCCAAACATTGCAGATGGTGACTGTTGCTATGAAATTAAAAGATGCTTGCTCCTTGGAAGAAAAGCTATGACCAAACTAGTGAGTAAGTGAGTGAAAGTCACTCACTTGTGTCTGACTTTTTGTGACCCCATGGACTTAGTCCATGGAATTCTCCAGACCAGAATAATGGACTGGGTATCCATTCCCTTCTCCATGGGATCTTTCCAACCCAGAGATTGAACCCAGGTCTCCCATATTGCCAGTGATTCTTTACCAGCTGAGTCACAAAGGAAGCCCAAGAATACTGGAGTGGGTAGCCTATCCCTTCTCCAAGGGATCTTCCTGACCCAGGAATCAAACTAGGGTCTCCTGCATTGCAGGCGGATTTTTTACCAACTGAGTTTTGATGGAAGCCCAAACTAAACAGCATATTAAAAAGCAGAATCATTACTTTACCAACAAAGTTCTGTCCAGTCAAAGCTATGATTTTTCCAGTAGTCATGTAGGGATGTGAAAGTTGGAATATAAATAAAGCTGAGCGCCAAAGAATCAATGAGTTTGAACTACAGTGTTGGAGAAGACTGTTGAGAGTCCCCTGGCCTGCAAGGAGATCCAACCAGTCCATCCTAAAGGAAATCAGTCCTGAATATTCATTGGAAGGAATGATGATGAAGCTGAAACTCCAATACTTTGGCCACCTGATGCGAAGAACTGCCTCATTTGAAAAGACCCTGATTCTGGGAAAGATTGAAGGCAGGAGAAGGGGATGACAGGATGAGATGATAGGATGGCATCATTGACTCAACTGACATGAGTTTGAGCAAGATCTGGGAGTTAGTTAGTGATGGACAGGGAAGCCTGGCATGCTTCAGTCCATGGGCTCATAAAGAGTCAGACACCACTGAGCGACTGAACTGAACTGAGGATATGACTTAGGTTGGCTCTTTGTCTTTTCTTCTAGTCTTATACAGATTTGTTTCTGCATATGCATTTTATAAATTTAAGAATACCTTCATTCCAAAAAGAAAATTTGAAGTATTTTTAATAATAATTATATGTTTGTGATACTGAAAAGTCATTTAAAACTGTAATTTGAATCCGCAAACTTTCTTTGATGAGCACTTGGTCTTGTGATATTTTTACTGCATTTGTATTATTCTGGTATTTTTTATAAAAGAAGAAACACGAAACTATCAGACTGTATACAAGCAACTAAATGTTTCATTATCTTCCCTTATACTTTCTTGCCTCAATTTATATTGAGGCATAAAAAAAAAGAACCATGCTGTATTGCCATAGCCAAGAACCTGTGACTGATTCACAGGAGTATAACTGACAGAAGAGTATAATATAAGGAGAGAATTTTTGAAGATAATTCATTTAGAAAGAGTTGTGCTATAAATTCCACCTTGCCATTAAGTTGGAAGAAGAATGTTTTCACTTAGCCTCAAGTCTAATGAGAAGGATTTCAGTGAGGTTTCTCTAAGAGCTTGATGTGTTTCCTTGGTAACTGAGAGGTTTAATGGGCTGGTGCTTGAGGCAAGACAAACTAGGCTAAAGGGACTAATGTCAATGGAGTGAACCCATTTTTGTGTGGAAAGAATCTATACTTGTTTTTCTTGAGTTAATGTGCCAGTGTTGAATGTTGCCTTCCCAGGAAGCAAATTCTGGGACAGAGATTGGGTAGCTTGTGAAAAATGCTTTTACTATTAAGTACTATTGGGATCAACACCTGGGGAAATTTTGGGCTCAGGAAGAAGTCGAGCTGTGAGGCTGAATGTCTCTTCAGAGTCTACCTGAAATAGTACTAGAGGGCAAGTCCTTTATAGCCCCTTGTTAACCAGTCTTTGGACACTGGTTGTCCATGGAAGGAAGTGTGACCACAGGTAAGACATCCTCAAAGTGGGCTGATAGAAGAACCCTCCCACAAGTTGAGGATTAAATCTTTCTTTCTTGAAGGGTAATCTGGGCTGTGCATTATAGTTTCCATCACAAATCCCAAGTTCTAGTTCAGGATCCCACAGACAGAATGTCAGCCTAGAGTGTCTGCCTTCCAATGTGAAGAGACTCTGGAAGGAAGTGTAATGGGGTGTATCAGTGGAGCATAAGCCAAAGGTGTCTTTGAAGTATGCAGCTAAAGAAAGAGCACTGCCAATGCCAAGACAATTATATAAGGATGCCTAAGAAAGGATTAACTGGAGCAGTGCTGTCCATTATAACATGAACCACATATGTAATTTTAAACTTTTTAGTAGTCACATTTTTAAAAATGGAAAAGAAATAAGTGAAATTATTTTAAATACAGTTACTAATTTAAATTGTTTTCTATTTTTCTAATAGGAAATATAAGGTATTTACTATATTTTTATTTCAAGATTATAGTCAGAATGAAAAGTATCAATGATATACTTTGCATTTGTTTTCCTTCTACTGAAATTGGTATGCATTTTACTCCTATAGTAATCACATTTCAAACCATAGTTCAAGTGCTCAGTAGCTTCAAATAGGCAAATTCCACCATATTGGACATTTCAACTCCAGAGAAGCTACAGAAGTAAGCTTGAGAGAAAAAGCTTTAAATTTCTGCCAGACCCGGAGGCTGCCAATCCATTACGTGATATTGGCAATCAAATCAGAACATTTTACACCTCTTATTTATTCTGAGTCCTATCCTAAGTGTCAAAAACATTTGCTACTGAGTGAGAAAAAAAGAAGCTACCTATTTTTCTTCCTCAAAGGCAATCAGCCCTAGCTATTTGTTGCAAGATGGAAGCATATTTCCTTAAATGAAAACAAAAGGGTTAAATATGGTTGAAAGAAGTGGAATATTTAGAACATTGTGAATGAAACCAGAAACATAAAATGATCACTTTTTGTTTCAATAATTTTATTGGGATATAATTGACATCCAGTCAACTGTATATGTAAAAAGTATACAATTTATTATTTTACCATATGCACATATCCATGAACCAATAGTATACTCATGATATTGAGGGTATTTATTACTCCTCAAAGTTTTCTCATGTCTTATTTTTATCTCTCCCTTTTTCTACTGTTTTCCTTCTCTCTTTCAGGTGAACAGTGTTCTGATTTTGGTCACTTTAGTTTGCCTTTTCTAGAATTTTATGTAAATGGAATAATAAATTATGAACTCTTAGTATTCTACACCCAGTTTGAGTATTTTGAGACTAAACCATATTATTTCATGTTTCAACAATTCATTCCATTTGCTGCTAAGTAGTATTCCATTATATAGCTATACTACACTTTGTTCATCCATGAGCCTATTGATGGATATTTAGATTTTTTGCATTTGGGGTCTGTTATAAATAAAAACATCCTGAATATCCATGTACAAGTCACTGCATTAGCATGTTTCTTGGAAAGGTATCTAAGTGAAATGTCTGGACCATAAGAAATGTTTATGTTTAGGAAACACTTTAGGAAACTTCCAAACTTTTTATTGCCATTTTCCATTCCATTTACCAATTTACATTCCTACTAGTAGTGTGTGAGAATTCCAGTTGTTCTATCTCATTCATCACACTTGGTATGGTCTGTCTTTTAAATGTTATCTGCTCAAATATGTGTATAGTTCCGTAGTGACAAATGTTTTTATGAGCCTAGCCTCTATTCACAAATCTTTATCATAATCTTTTTCATAACTATATTTACCATTTGTGTATCTTCAATGGCAAAGTTAATGTACGTTCAAATCTTCACTAATTTAAGTTGCTTGTTTTCTTATTGATTTTTGAGTACTTTATATATATTCTATACCCAAATTCTTTATCAGCTGTATGATTTACATGTATTGTCCCTCTGTCTGTCTCTGCTTGTCTTCTCACTCTTTTACCAGTGTCTTTTAAGAATAGAAGTTTTAAAATTGTGATAAAGGTCAAATCATCAACTTGATATTTCTTTGATCTTGGTTTTGGTATTGTATCTAAGAAATCTTTGTTTCATCCAAGGGCACAAATATTTTTATCTGGTTTTTTTTCCAGAAGTTTTGCAGTTTTAATTTTCACATTTAATCATGATCCAATTTGAGTCAATTTTTGTGTAAGCTGCTAATCAGAATTAAAGCTTATTTTTTTCCTCTTACCTCATTTGGTCTTTCCTCTCAAATATTACTGCCCTTCACTATCTTATTCCCATTGTCTTAAAAAACATTGTATATGAAATCCAGTTGTTTAGTTCAGGTGGGAAGGTGAATTAAGTTTCTGTTACTCTGTCTTGACTAAAAGGGACATTCAAAAGTTCACATTTAATTATTAAATATAGACTTTTAATTATTAAACATTTTGTGATGCCAAGCTACTTTGTATCATTTATATCATTTGAGAATGAATTGAAAACTTTTAGCAACCTGCATGGCTTATTATTTAAAATTAGGAAAACAAATACCCACACTAAAGAAATTTAACAAAGCAGTTTAAATATAGACTTTTAATTATTAAACATTTTGTGATGCCAAGCTACTTTGTATCATTTATATCATTTGAGAATGAATTGAAAACTTTTAGCAACCTGCATGGCTTATTATTTAAAATTAGGAAAACAAATACCCACACTAAAGAAATTTAACAAAGCAGTGAATCTCAAACATGAATATGGGCCATGAGTAGTCTGTATTACATGTAAATGTTACATAATCTTCAATATGAGAGGCCTTGAAAATTAGGAGATGTTTTCTGCTTTTATTTTCATAAGTAACAGAAATCCTAAGGATGGCCTTTTAAATTCCTACTGTATATTTGGGAAGTCTCAAGAATTTTTTGAGCCAATCATGTCAACATTGGGAAAACTAGAAAATATGTTGTAAATATATTCTAATAGAATCAAAATTGATATTTACTTCTTTGACATTATATAATCCTAAAGAAAATACAAATTATTATTTCAAACAGCATTTTCAAAGTTTAACATGACATAACAGTGCCTATTCTATACTGAATTCCTCCTGCTTCTTGGGCCATTTTCTTTCTCTTTTGAGGCTTCCCACTTTGTTATTTTCTCCTATATTCAAATAACAGCTTTAGATACATTTTTAAAAGGTTGTATGAAGATCATCTTCAATCCATTTTATAATTGTGATCTCTTTGCCTGTGTAATATTGCAAATAAGGATTTCTTACCTATAACTGCATTATTTCCCAAATGTGTTAGAAAATATAGAAAATCTGTTAATCTCCAGTGTGCTACTTTGACAGTTTTACCGAGAGAAACCTAGGAGTGTATAACATATTAAACATTGTGATAATGTCTGTAGCTTGAAAGTATATTAATCATAAAAATAGCGTCTGTTTTAGAATAGTCTTTGAAATATATACTACAAAACTCAAGACACCATGAGAGAAATTAGAAGCCATTCATTTAATCATTATCTTCAATTAGTAGAAAGTAAATGTTACACTTAATGTGACTAATTCCTTAACTTGACTGTTCATTTTTTTTTAGTATTGTCACACCTTACATAGGTCCAATAAATTAACCTGTAAAGTCAGAATGTCAATCTTTATTCCTTCTAAGGTTCACTTCATTACTTTCTTTATTCTGTATAAAAATATGTGATGTAAAACTAATTTTCAAAAAATACATTTTAGTGAAAGTGAGTGTTTATCTTTATTCATGCCAGTGTGTTTTCTCAGTTCTGTCAGTGTTCTAACAAAAACAAATTAGTAAATAAATGATTCTTTTAAGGAGGAAGTGGTTTTAAGAATTACTGAACCCCACCACAGAGTAGAGAATAGAATATCTATGTCGTTGGCCCACCTGAGGAGTCAAAGGAAGTAGCTACAGTAATGTTCACAAAACAAGACTGACAATAAGAACTGAAAAACCAGTAAGTCTTAAAGTGGTTTTGAGGCTCCTTGTCTTTTTTAAAGATATCAGAAGAGGGAATCATAATAATTAGAGGAAGAAAAAATTGGCCACTCTATAACAGTATGTGTGTGTGTGTGTTAGTTGCTTAGTCATGTCCAACTGTTTGCAACCCCATAGACTGTAGCTTACCAGGCCCCTCCGTCCATGCAATTCTCCAGGCAAGAACACTGAGTGAGTTGCCATTTCCTTCTCCAAAAGAAACTACAGAAAGAAAGAAAGTCGTCTTCAGCTCTTTGCGACCCCATGGACTGTAGCCTACCAGGCTTCAACATCCAGGGGATTTTCCAGGCAAGAATACTGGAGTGGGTTGCCATTTCCTTCTCCATCTCTAACAGTAGCTTACATAAATCAGAACCAAATTTATTCAAGCCCTGGTGCCTGACTACTTTGTTATATCAGTAGAGAATTCTTGAAACCAATTATGATAGTATTCAATTTTGTTTTCAAAACCCTTAATCTTTTGTTCCTTTTCATAGCATATTATACCTTTTTACTTTGGTTTGGCCATCATCTAAAACCTTGTTGCTGCAAATGTGTCTGCAGAACACCAGCATTAGTATGAACAGAGAGCTACTTAACAGTGAAGAGCCTGGGGCCCTACTTCAGGCCTATTGAATCAGAATCTGCATTTTAATAGGATTGCCTGATAATCCAATGCACATTTATATGTGAGAAGTACCAGTCTAAAAGACCTTATTCTTAGTCTCTGGGAGACAAACTCCTGGTAACATGTGAGATATCTCAACAAAAGACGAGATGACAAGGTGACAAGAGATGTCTTCTCCTGACTATACCTCCTTTTCCCTCTGTCCACTGAATGCTTTTGTTTGTACTGTCATTTTATCCTTTTACACTACTGATTCCAGAAAAATTTCAAATCAGGTAAAGTTGATTTTTGCTATATTCTATATTACTTTTTCCTATTTTTACTCTTGTCTCCCCTCCCTTCTGCATATAGCAGTAATAGTAATGTTTTAAATTTAAATCTCCCTTTCCATTCTTAGTTCATATTACTCCCATTGTTGTTGTTATTGTTCTGTCACTGAGTCATGTGAACTCCTTGTGACCCCAT
Organism: Madoqua kirkii; assembly: GCA_006408675.1. Taxonomy (NCBI): domain Eukaryota; kingdom Metazoa; phylum Chordata; class Mammalia; order Artiodactyla; family Bovidae; genus Madoqua; species Madoqua kirkii. Next base: position 1,960 of record SJYC01106591.1, on the reverse strand, counting down.
GGTCTGCAGCACAATAGGCTCCCTTGTCCTCCACTCTCTTGCAGAGTTTGCTCAAATTCATGTCCACTGAGTCAGTGGTGCTATCTTATCATCTCATCCTCTGTCAAACCCTTCTCCTCCTGCCCTCAAATCTTTCCCAGCATCAGGGTCTTTTCCAATGAGTTGCTCTTTGTATCAGTTGGCCAAATATTGGAACTTCAGCTTAAATATCAGTTCTTTCAATGAATATTGATTGTCCTTAGGATTGACTGGTTTGATCTCCTTGCTGTCCAAGGGATTGTCAAGAGCCTTCTCTAGCATCATTGTTCAAAAATATCAATTCTTTGGCACTCAGCCTTCTTTATGGTCTAACTCTTACATCTGTATATGACTACTGGAAAAACCATAGTTTTGTGTATATGGACCTTTGTCTGCAAACTAATGTCTCTTCTTTTTAATACTCTGTGTAGGCTGGTCATAGCTTTTTTTCCAAGGAGCAAGCATATTTTAATTTTGTGGTTGCAGTCACCATCTGTGGTGATTCTGGAGGCCAAGAAAAGAAAATCTGTTATTGCTTCCACTTTTCCGTCATCTATTCGCCATGAAGCAATGACACTGGATACCATGATCTTAAATTTTTTAATGTTGATTTCAAGCCAGCTTTTATTCACTCTTCTCTTTTATCCTCATCAACCTTTCATGATTCAACCATACTGGCCTCCTTTCTGTAAGCTAAACATATTACACTTTCTTCTGGGTCTTAGACCTTCTTCTTCCCTCTGCTTATGATACACTGTCACTTGCCTCTCCGTATATGTGTATCTGGCCCTTGTCAGTCTTAGCTCAAATAAACTGTCTATAAAGGAGCTTTCTTGTATGTAAACCAGATACTTTCTAAAATATCAATTTTATCAACTTCATAATTATTATTACTTCAAAGTATATATCATGATGTGAAATTGCTAATTGTGGGTCAGAACCTTCTATATCTTGGTTGTCTTGGATTCCTATCCAATCACCAGAAACAGTATCTGCTATGGAACTGAGACCTTCATAATTATTTGTAAAGTAATGCATCTCCTTTTTGTGTGCCTTTTTAATTCATTTTAGGTGACTGACTAAATTTATATTGAGCATGCACTATGTTCCAATTGTTTTCCTAAGTGCTAGTATAAGATAAAGAAAACAGAGTCTCAGCTTCCAGTATGTTCATGATCTAGTGGAAAAAGTTATGTATAATTATGAGTAGAATTTGCTAAGAGCGGAAATCATTTTAGGCTGAGAAATATATACAAAGGCTAATATGAAAGAACCTGATATGGTATAGAAATGATATTCATTGTGATTCAAGTATAATTTTATACACTTTGAATTCTAATAGCAAAAGATGTAAGTAAAAGCTAGGAAAGATAGAAAATGCAACAGTTTATATATTGATAGAAGGAAAGCCTATGAAGTGTTTTAGATACTGCTATTCAAATTTGAATGTGTGTATGAATAATCTGGGAATCTTGTTAAATGGCAAATGATTGCTCAAACGTAGTTTGTGAGATTGTCTCATTATCTTTAGAAATTGCTGGACTCCTCCACTCACTCCACCTAAATACAAGTAAATAAAAATGAATGAACAAAAAGCTATAGAAACAGAGAAAAAAGTAAAAAGGCACTGTAAAAGACGTTGTGAAAGACAAGAATGTACCCATCAAAGATGTGATTTTATTCTGGCTTTTACACTAGGGAGAATGTTTATCACTGGTGAACATCTCAAATAAGAAAACAAATAGTGATTTCATAAAGCAGAGGAGTGATTATAAAAGGACAGAGATGGATTTCATCTTAGAATGTGCATGGGCAATATGGTCTTCTATTTCTCTGAACACAAATGGTTGGGCAGTGTCTACCTTTTCTGTTTTCTAGGAGCACAGGTCTTAGCTAAAGTTCAATATTATCATTATGATCTTCTTTCCTTTAAAGGACAGTA
>SJYC01106586.1:0-26821 GCA_006408675.1 Madoqua kirkii | reverse complement strand
TGCCCGAGATCCCACAGGGCTGAGATGTGGCACCTTCTGGCCACAAGGCTCTCACTGCTCGCCACTAGCCTGTCCTTCCAACTGATGGGAGACAGAGGCCCTGAGCAAGGTTTGCAGGCTCAGGTGCTCTGTGGCCTTGCTGAGCCCCACTTGCACGCTCCTGGACCACAGGCTGCATCCCTTTCCAGATGGGGGCGCCTAGCACTGCTCTCTGTCTCACCCTCGGGTTTTACTGGGATGGAGAGCACGTCTTCCCAGATCTACACAGCGATGGCATGTATTCCAACATGGACACACCTGTTACCCAAACAAACATCAGATTCTATGCCAACAGTGTGTTAAAGAATGTGAAAGAGCGTGCCACCTGGTTCCAGACACCACACGTCCTCTGGCCCTGGGTAAGTTGGGGCCCCAGGCCCTGGTTCCTCAACTCTTCCCAAGGACTGCTGTGATAGATCCACCTGGTCTCAAGCCCACCTCTCACCAGATCAGTCTCCATCTGGGCAGTGGGCCAAGCAGCCGTCCCAGCCCTGGCTCAGGCCTCCTTCCCTGCAGCCCCTGACCCTCGAGTCCTCACCCACTCTACCAGCTCTTTCCCCCACCCTGGATCACCCCAGACCCTCCCATCCGGAATGCGGCCCCTCACCCAGGGGGACCTCTTGCTTCTACCCAGCCGTCTCCTCCTTTTCCCTTTGCAGGGCTGGGGCCTGAATCCTGGCTGCTTCTGGGTCAAGGAATGGCCTCAGCACCAACTGAACAGTAGTCGGGAGACTCCCTGTTAGATAAAGTCTCATCAGCCCTCCCATCTGGAACAGCATGTAGGAAGTCTCGCCTTTTCACACGAGGGCACTGTGACCTTCAGAGCAACGGTGCACTGATTTGCCTGGTTCTCCTGTGTGTCTGTTTCAGCTAATACTGGCCACATGAAAGAGAAACAGTCTCTATCACTATGTCTGATTTTTGTCCCCCACGATGTGAATAGCAAGAAGTTGTGTATATAAGCAAAAAGGAGGCTTAGAACTGAGAGACACGAAGAACCCTGGGCAGGTGGCAACCACCCGAGCATCGAGGGAGAAGTACTCTGATCATCGATGCTTATTCTCAACAGATTTGCAAACAACAGGAGAAAATGATGGAGGAAATATTTGCATATTGTGGTATGAAGAAGGCATGGTGGTTTATCCATGATTTAACTTCAATTTTAAATGAACCAAAAACATCTACTGACGGCCTAGTAAACATGCATTGTACATCTGTATTTTTAAAATGATTTATTTTAAAAATTCACATTGGAGTAACTGTGGTTCAGGCATCCAAAGATGGCTCAGTGCCCATTATGCATGTAGATTCAGATATGTTCCTGTATTACTGAGAACCTGAATTTTCTGAACTCTATCAGACTCAAGGGCATCACCAGCCACTCTCAAAACATCTTCTCCAATCTGCCGTCTTTAAACTTATGGCCCCAAGATCTCCTCTTGTAAACTTTCTCTTACTTTAGGAATAGTAGTGACAGATAAGACAACTCAAGTCATAGCCTCCCAATAAAAGGGACTCTGCTTATTTAACTTACATGCAGAGTACATCTTGAGAAACCCTGGGCTGGATGAAGCACAAACTGGAATCAAGATTGCCAGGAAAAATATCAATAACCTCAGATATGCAGATAACACCACCCTCATGGCAGAAAGTGAAGAGGAGCTAAAGAGCCTGGTGATGAAAGTGAAAAAGTGAAAAAAGGAGAGTGAAAAAGTTGGCTTAAAGCTCAACATTCAGAAAACTAAGATCATGGCATCCAGTCCCATCACTTCATGGCAAATAGATGGGGAAACTGTGGAAACAGTGGCTGACTTTATTTGGGGGGGCTCCACAACCCTGCAGATGGTGACTGCAGCCATGAAATTAAAAGACGCTTACTCCTTGGAAGAAAAGTTATGACCAACCTAGATAGCATATTAAAAAGTGGAGACATTACTTTGCCAAAAAAGGTCCATCTAGTCAAGGATATGGTTTTTCCAGTGGTCATGTATGGATGTGAGAATTGGACTATAAAGAAAGCTGAGCCCTAAAGAATTGATGCTTTTGAACTGTGGTGCTGGAGAAGACTCTTGAGAGTCCCTTGGACTGCAAGGAGATCCAACCAGTCCATCCTAAAGGAGATCAGTCCTGAGTGTTCACTGGAAGGACTGATGTTGAAGCTGAAACTCCGATACTTTGGCCACCTGATGCAAAGAGCTGACTCATTTGAAAAGACTGATGCTGGGAAAAATGAGGGCAGGAGGAGAAGGGAACGACAGAGGAAGAGATGGTTGGATGGCATCAACCGACTCAATGGACATGAGTTTGGGCAAACTCTGGGAGTTGGTGATGAACAGGGAGGCCTGGCGTGCTGCAGTTCATGGGGTTGCAAAGAGTTGGACACGACTGAGTGAGCTGAACTGAACTGAAAAGGCACTAAATTCTTTCAACTGGGAAGCCCATAGCTCCGGTTACATAAACCGGAGCTGATCCTAAAGGATCAATACAGAAGTTGAAATTGAAGTAAATAGTGTAATTTTAAAAAGGCTGCTTGGTTAAAGAATGTGCCGAAAGAGGACCCATTCAAAAACTTACTCTTCTGACTATATCTGGTATAAAAGGACTCTTTTAAGGAATACTACAAGGGTGCATTTTATCTGTATCCTTCTTATAATATGTCTACTAATTTTTAAATGCTTTTCCAGGCCCCAGGAAAAGCTATCTAAGAGAGAGAAAGTTTTCATAACACAGACTATTCACACTAAACCTGGGGCTCCCGAATTCTTTAAAGTGATAGTCAACGGCTTTCTCACTTTTAATCTTGAACAATTGACTTCGCCCACCTTCTGCAGGGCATATTCAGAGGGGCCGTCTCTCCTGTTCCTCTCAGGACTAAGGCGTGTCCAAGAAATAGGGGGCTTGAAAGTGAGCGCGGAACTACAGAGTCTTCCCGTGGGCTAACACCCCGCTCCCGAGTCCCCAGCCTCTTGCTTCTCGAAGAGCTTTAGCCTCCAGGCCTCCTCTGAGTTCCAAAGGGTAAATTTAACCAGAGAAGTGGCAGAATGCAGGAACAAGGGGAAGCAGTAAAGGCAGAGGAAATGGTAACAGGTTAGCCATCAAACAACGTCAGACCTCCAGTTCCCCCTCGAGGGCGGTAGGTGATCACTTGACCGATACTTTGAGTTGTTTATATGGAAACTAGACACCCTCCAACTGGGTGAAAGCTGCTGACCTCTAGCCTCTAAACCCCAGAAAGCAGATGATTGAGATTCCAATAACATCAGCCGAGTCAGAGGATTATACATGAGCTGATCACACAGCCTTCAGTCCTCCCCGGAATGTTACCTTACCATCCCTTCCCTGGAAGCCATAGGAGGCTCGGAGTCTTCTAGGCACGCCTTGCCTCTTTCCCTTGCCTGGCGTCCCGCCCTAAGCACTATTTTTCCTACCTGCTGTCAGTTGGCTCGCTTCTCTCCGCTTCAGAGCGGTAACAGGGCTGCTCAGTGCTGATATCTCCGCCCCTGGAGGGCCAGCATGAGGGGAGAGAATTGGGAGCACTACAGAAATAGGTTAGTTTGCCCGACACAGAGAAGCCAGTTTTGAGACACTGAGGTTTGGAGCAGAAAGAGGGTGTATTCATGAGGAAGCCGAGGGAAGAGAGAGAAAGTCCATCTCGAATCCACCTTCCTATAGTCAGGGGCTCAAGGTGTTTATGAGATAAATAAATCTCACTTATTTATCTGATGATAAACCTGGTCTGATGAATGGGGAGCACAGAGGATGGTGATCAGAAATAAGAAAATGATGGTAGGAGTTCCTTGATGGTCCAGTCTTTAGAACTCCGTGTTTTACCTGCAGAGGGAGTAGCTTCAGTCCCTGGTTGGGGAGCTGAGATTGTGCCCCCACAGAAAGAAAAAGAAAATGATGGGGGAAGTCACCATTCTACGAAGGTGCAGCTAGGTTACGAGTTTCTCATGTTCAGAAACTGGCAAGGTCGGCACACTCTGAAGGTACAGTTGAGACCTTCTGTTGTCAAAGTATCACTGAATGGGCACTTTCACAAGCACAGTTAGGGGGTTGATGGTCCTAACAAGTCTTAATTGGCTGGGGTATGCATTAGACACAACGTGGGCAAACATCTTACTGTTTAGTCTAAGAAACACTTGGAGGATGTGAACGTCTTTTCAGGCAACAATTAAAGCAAGTTTGACATTGAGGGTAGGTGTATGCCTCTGACTGATGGTCACCCTCCTTTTGGTAGCAGGAATATCCAGGATGGGTCCCTAAATTTGATGTCCCCGCCATGGAACTCAGGACAACCCGATTCACCTGGGTCTGCTTTAGCGTTCTCTGTGTAAAGTGTGCTTATGGCGGCCCACTTCCTGGGCACCTGGAAGGATGCAACTGAATAACGGATGTGGAGATGCCCTTTTTCAACTGGGGTAAAACATGTATGACATGAAACATCATTTTAACCTTTTTAAGTGAACAGTTCAGTGGAATTTAGTGTGTTCAAAATGTTGTATAACCATCCCCTGTACCCATTTCTGGAAATATTATCTTCCCAAACAGAAGCTCCCTGGTAGCGCAGATGGTAAAGAATCCACCTGCAATTCAGGAGACCCCAGTTCAATTCCTGGGTTGGGAAGATCCACTGGAGAGATTCTTGGTTTTCCCTGGTGGCTCAGCTGGTAAAGAATCTGCCTCCAATGCAGAAGATCTGGGTTGGGAAGATCCTCTGGAGGAGGGCATGGCAATCCACTCCAGAACTGGCCTGGAAAATTCCATGGACTGTATAGTCCATGGGGTCGCAAAGAGTCAGACACGACTTGAACGATTTTCACTTTCAAACAGAAGCTCTGTCCTCTTTAAACACCCAGCCCCAGCATTCTCAGGGACCAGGCTGCTGGTCTCTGTGTCCAAATAGAGCAGGCCCACTTCAGTCTGACAGCATCAGTTCCGGAGTGGGTCTCACACTGGGCCTAAAATTTGGGGTCCTTCCTGCCTGTCTCCCCTCTCCTGCTATGTTTATCTTCTTTTTACTCCTTCCTCTCCCCTTCTAATATCAACTAAAAAGTTAATGCAGGTGGTTGCAAATAAGAAAAGCATTTATTTTTGGTCTTTAGAAAGCAATTCAGAAGATGCAGACACAGGTAACCTCCAAGGAGTGTTCCAGGAAAGAGAGAGTCAGGGGCTTTAAAGACAAGCACCGCAAGACTTTTGAAGCTACCTGGCGAGAACTGTGATTGACTCTGATGCTAGTGAGAAAATATTAGCCATGCATCCTGGCCTGTGCCCCAGCCTGCAGCTCAGACTGTGCAAATGCATTGCCTCAGTTTCCTGATCTGTGAAGTGAAGATAACTCCTGCCTGCCTGCATTGCTGCCTGCTTTGCTGCAGGGATTCCATGGAGCCAGGGAATGACCAGCACCATCCAGAGTCAGCAACTGAGAAAGTTCCTTTTACCTCCCCACTCCAGGGCACTATCTATGCCTCTTTGAGTTGTCTATTCTCCTCTGCCTCCTATAAGTTAATCGTCTTTCTTTGGGAAATGCTTCACTTTATGTAGCCAAGCTCTCTTACCGCCATACCAGTGAGGTAGAAGGATGCTGGACATCCTTTCTCCCAGCACTGCTATGGTGCAGGCACGCGACCTGGGCTCTGCCTGTCCCATGTACCTGCCTCAGATGCTGACTCAGAATCCAGTGAGGTAAGGGACCAGGGATGGGGGCGTGGGAGGTGGGTCACAGTAGGTGACCAGCTGTGGAGGCAGTCATGGTAATCACTGTTCATTTACACTGTCCTTCCTTTTCCAGCCTCAAAGATGCAAAGGTCAAAGACCAAAGCATAGGAAGCTAAATTCCTATGTTTAGGGGTTTGTTTTTTTTTAATGTCATTTAGCCACTAAGTCATGTCTCTTTGCAACTCCTCCAACTGTAGCCCACCAGGCTCCTCTGTCTCCGAGATTTCCTAGGCAAGAATACTGGAGTGGGTTGCCATTTCATTCTCCCAGGGATCTTCCAGACCCAAAGATTCAACCCACATCTCCTGCATTGCAGGCATATTCTTAACCACTGAGCCACCAGGGAAGCCCAAACTGCTATGCTGACTGGACCTAAATACATGTCTTTCAAAGGAACAGCTGACACGGCTTCTGCCCCCAGACTCATGGACACTTAGCCTGTTCCACCTGTTGTCATAAATTTCAGGGCCAACTCCAGCGGCTGCCTTAGGCCACTGCGCCCTCTGGTGGCCATTATGAAAACCAGCAGGCCATGAGACGCCCTCAAGTTGGTCAGCCCCTCCTAGAAAAGAGTGGGTCGGCATAGGAAGGGGGAAACAAAGAGATGGCAGGACGGAATGAAAACGGCCACCATTATAGGAAAGCGATCACTCCAGATGTTCCCCAGGACTCGCTTCATCTGAGAATCTGGACGGGGACCCAGAACTTGCATTATGAAAACAATGGCTCATACTCAACCATGGCATCACTCACATTTAAAAATTATCAAGATTTGGCTTCCCTGGTTTCATCTTTCCCTTCTTTCCATTGCTCATATTCCTTGCCTGGAGGGTTTGCAGTGGAAACATCCCTTCACTATATCGTGTGTGTTTCTTACACACACAATTCCATTATCACACCTGACAAAGCAACAATTCCTTGGAATCAGCCGTAGAGTTCGAGGTCTAATTTCCTCTGCTGGGATCCTGTACATTTACGTGCATCCACCGGTTCCTGGTTGGAGTCTCTGATAAGATTAGCATTGAGTCAGGGACATCAGTGCAGCTGATGCCCTGCCAGTGTGGGTGGGCTTCATGCAATCTGTTGAGGGCCCAATAGAACAAGTATGAAATGAAATGAAGTCAAAGTCATTCAATCGTGTCCGACTCTTTGTGACCCCATGGACTATACGGTCCATGGAATTCTCCAGGCCAGAAAACTGGAGCCAGTAGCCTTTCCCTTCTCCAGGGGATCTTCCCAACCCAGAGATCAAACCGAGGTCTCCCACACTGCCTGCAGATTCTATACCAGCTGAGCCACAGGGAAGCCGAAAAACACTGGAGTGGGTAGGCTATCCCTTCTTCAGGGGATCTTCCCGACTCAGGAATGGAACTGAGGTCTTCTGCACTGCAGGTGGATTCTTTACCAACTGAACTATCAGGGAAGCTCAGAACAAATGTGGGGGATCCTGCAGATTCTATACCAGCTGAGCCACAGGGAAGCCGAAAAACACTGGAGTGGGTAGGCTATCCCTTCTTCAGGGGATCTTCCCGACTCAGGAATGGAACTGAGGTCTTCTGCACTGCAGGTGGATTCTTTACCAACTGAACTATCAGGGAAGCTCAGAACAAATGTGGGGGAGGGTGAAGTCTCTGTCCCCTGGAGCTCTCCAAACTCTCCTGCCCTCAGACACCCCCGTTCCTGCTTTTTGGGCTTTGGGACTCAGATAAGAACTTACACCATCACCCACCAATTCCTAGACCTTTGGTCTTGGACTAAGTTACATCACTAGCTCTCCTACTTCTTCAGATTCCAACCCAGAATCTGGTGCCAAATCAGGCAGGTACGCTACGCTCAGAAGCTAGGAAACAAAAGCCTTCTGGGGGTAATTATGAGGGTAAGCATTATGGGTTGAAGTGTGTTCCCCCAATTCCCTAAGTTGACGTCACAACCCCTCATCCTCAGAACGTAACCTTGTTTGGAAAGAGAGTCCTTAGCAAGATAATAAAGTCTGAATGAGATTATTCAGGTGGACCTTGCTCTTATAAGAGTTGGGTCCCTGTAAGACAGGTAATTTGGAGAAGGAAATGGCAACCCACTCCTGGAGAATTCCATGAACAGAGGAGCCTGGTGGGCTACTATCCATAGGGTTGCAAAGAGTCAGACATGACTGGGTGACAAACACTTTTTGGATGCGCAGACCTAGGTAGAGAGCTGTATGAAGATGAAGGGCAAAGCTGGGAAGATGTATCTACCAGCTATAGAAGGAAAAAGTTTGCCAGCAACCCCCAGAGGCTGGGGGACAATCAGTGACCCTCACATGCTGGCCCATCAGTGAGTCTGTCCCTGGGGACAGAAATGAGCACCAGTGGGAAGATGGCCCTCGCTCAGCCAAGCAGAGTCCTTTCCCACGATTTGAAAGGAGTTCTTTTCTTTCCCAAAGAATTCAAGACCTCTGAGTTCTCACCTGCTGACTTAGACTCCACATGGGAGAACGTCCCTGAAAAGGAGAAAACCCCTGTACTGGGTCACCTCCAAACCAGAGTACAGCCTGTACTTCCGCATAGTTGCTGGAGCTGGGCTGGAAGAAATTAGGAGAGGACACGTCCCTGTCTTAGACTTGTACATACACTAGAACTACTGCCATCCTGGGGTTTAGTGTTTTTCCAATATGTCCACATTGGATTCACACTCACACTCACACCCACACTCAGGGGCTCAGATCCCGTGTCCGACTCTCAGGCTGAGGACCTTCCATGACTTCCTGCCTGCCCACAGAGGCTCTGAAGGGGCTTCAGAGAGTGATGGGGCAAGTTGGACAGCTAGCCTGCCCACCCCTTTTATGGAAAGCAGAGAAAGACGACAAGTCATTCATTGATTCGCTCACTCCACACCCACTCGTCAATATTCAGTCGGCAATTCTGTACTGAGAAGGCACGGTCACTCCTGGAAGCATTGTCCTGCTCCTGCAGACATGATGGGTGCGGTCCTGCCCCTGGAGGGGAGGGTCAGGAGGGCTTCTAGGGGAGAAGGGCACTCCTGGGATGGTGAAGCAGAGGAAGGGATTCCAGGTGGGAGCAAACCCTCAGGCCAGGACAGGGAGATGAGACGCAGACAGATGCGTCCAGGGACCGGGAGGGAGCGCAGTGTGAGCAGGTGAGAGGTTAGGGCAGGAGCCCGAGGGGGCCGTGAGCCTGGAGGGAGCCACGGGGAGATGGAGGCAGCCGGGCCGATCGGGGCTCTGAGAGCCCACCTGAAGCCCCCAGGGAGCCTGTCCCCCGACCACCTCTGCCTCTGCAGAACCGTCTGCCTGAACAGAGCAAACCCAGGGGAACTGAGGCTGCCTAAGAAGGACCCAGCCCTCCAGGGCTCTGCCGCTGACGGCTGTGTGGCCTCAGACTGTTACTGAGCTTCTCTGAGCCTCAGTTTCCTTCTGTGCACGTGTTTAGGGAAGTGCTAGTGTTTACTGGCCGATGGTGGTGAAGACTCAAGGAGAGGGAACCCACAGGGCCAAGTGAATTTGTTACAGTGACAGAGGCCACCCCCCACCTGGCTGGGCTGTGTCCAAGTGGCCCCTGTACTTTGGGTCACTCACCTCGCTAGGCTGCTGGAAGACAGGAAGGAAAGGGAAGCAGAAACAAAGGCCTGGGTACCTAACGTGAGCCTGGCAGGCACCTCCATCCGGCTCTGCCCCACCTGCCAGCCAGGTAGCATCACATCATCGTACAGAGAAAACCTGCCCGTGACTTGCCTATGGCCAAGGGGCCAGTCAGAGTCAAGCCAGGACTCTGGGCAGGGGGCACGTCTGGCCACTTGTTGCTCTTATTCCAGCTGGAAAGACGTCCGTCAGTGGCTCTGGCTACACAGAGGCCTGTGGCTCTGGGGATCCTGAGTAGAAAGGCCAGCATCTATGATTATGGCCCTGTTGGCCTCTGAGGGCACATCCCTTGGATACACACCCAGGCCCCTCTGGCCCTGGCATTGCCATGAGGCTGGCATTGCCATGTGAAAGTTTCCCCACCAGCATCAGCAGTGGCGTGGACTCTGCCCCCACGGTGCTGGCTTCCGCGTGAGCCCTGGAGACAAGCTGGATGGAGAACCCAGCTGTGCTGACTAAGCTCATTAGGCAGCCCCTGAGGTCATTCTGAGAACTGGGCTCCCCTGCCTGCTCTCACGAAGTGACACGGGGGCTCAGAGAGGTGGAGGGTGTGCCCAGGTTCCACAGCTAGCGGGGTCCTGTCCTGATCTGGAGGGCAGGGGCTCTAAAGTGGCCTGGAGGCATTTCTAAACTGACTTGAGGTTCAGTTCAGTTGAGGTTCAGTTCAGTTCAGTCGCTCAGTCGTGTCCGACTCTGCAACCCCATGGACTGCAGCACGCCAGGCCTCCTTGTCCATCACCAACTCCCAGAGTCCACCCAAACCCATGTCCATTGAGTCAGTGATGCCATCCAACCATCTCGTCCTCTGTCATCTCCTTCTCCTCCTGCCCTCAATCTTTCCCAGCATCAGGGTCTTTTCAAATGAGTCAGCTCTCTGCATCAGGTGGCCAAAGTACTGGAGTTTCAGCTTCAACATCAGTCCTACCAATGAACACCCAGGACTGATCTCCTTTAGGATGGACTGGTTGGATCTCCTTGCAGTCCAAGGGACTCTCAAGAGTATTCTCCAACACCACAGTTCAAAAGCATCAGTTCTTCAGCACTCAGCTTTCTTTACAGTCCAATTCTCACATCCATACATGACCATAGGAAAAACCATAGCCTTGACTAGACAGACCTTTGTTGGCAAAGTAATGTCTCTGCTTTTTAATATGCTGTCTAGGTTGGTCATAAATTTCCTTCCAAGGAATAAGCGTCTTTTAATTTCCTGGTTGCAATCACCATCTGCAGTGATTTTGGAGCCCAGAAAAATAAAGTCAGCCACTGTCTCCACTGTTTCCCCATCTATTTGCCATGAAGTGATGGGACCGGATGCCCTTTATCCTTTGTATCAATAACCTCAGATATGCAGATGACACCACCCTCATGGCAGAAAGCAAAGAGGAACTACAGAGCCTCTTGATGAAAGTGAAAGAGGAGAATGAAAAAGTTGGCTTAAAACTCAACATTCAGAAAACGAAGATCATGGCATCTGGTCCCATCATTTCATGGCAAATAGATGGGTAAACAATGGAAGCAGTGAGAGATTTCATTTTCTTGGGCTCCAAAATCCCTGCAGATGGTGACTGTAGCCATAAAATTAAAAGACACTTGCTCCTTGGAAGAAAAGCTATGACCAACCTGACAGCATATTAAAAAGCAGAAACATTACTTTGCCAACAAAGGTCTGTCTAGTCAAAGCATGGTTTTTCCAGTAGTCATATATAGATGTGAGAGTTGGACCATAAAGAAAGCTGAGTGCCAAAGAATTGATGCTTTTGAACTGTGGTGTTGAAGAAGACTCTTGAGAGTCCCTTGGACTGCAAGGAGATCCAACTAGACAATTCTAAAGGAAATCAGTCCTGAAAATTCATTGGAAGGACGGATGCTGAAGCTCCAATACTTTGGCTACCTGATGCAAAGACCTGATTCGTTAGAAAAGACCCTGATGCTGGGAAAGTTTGAATGCAGGAGGAGAAGTGGACAACAGAGGATGAGATGATTGGATGGCAACATCAACTCGATGGAGATGAGTTTGAGCAAGGTCTGGGAGTTGGTGATGAACAGGGAAGCCTGGCGTGCTACAGTCCATAGGGCTGCGAAGAGTGAAACACGACTGAGCGACTGAACTGAACTCCGTTTTTCCCACACCTGGTCCAGTGCTGGGCTCCACACAGCCTCTGATAGGGGAGTGGACCAGACAACCAGGGAGTCTGGATGAGTGCAGGGCCTGCAGACAGTGGGGAGCCACCAGGCAGCCACCAGGAGCAGCAGACTCTGAGTGCCCTCGAATCAAGATGAATTTGGGAAATTGAGGTCGGAGGTCCTGATGGAGCACATGTAGGTTTCAAGAGGATTCTTTGCCTCCTGGACAACGAGAGAAGGCATGGCTGGGACCCAGGAGCCGGGAAAAACTTCAAGGATCCAGGCCTGAAGGTAAGGCTCTTGGCCAGGATGAAGTCTAACCAGGTGCGGGACATGTGGCTCCTGGAGGCTGTGACCCCTTCTGGTGTTCCCGGAGGCGAGGGGTCAGGCCCGGCACCAGCTCCTCCCTCCTGCCTCTCCTCCCCCCCTCTCTCCTCCCCTCTCTCTCCCAGCCTGTGTCTTCCAGGTTTGGGTGAGGCGTGCAGGTTCAGAGTGAGGACTGCACTCTCAGGACCCAGGGTGGGGACCCTGGGCAGCAGCCTTGTCTGTTCTGTAAAGCCCATGTTGCAGAGAAACTGAGGCTCGGGGTGAGGGGGCGGATCTCAAACTCTGGACTGCCCCACTGTGTCCCAAGACCCTTTTCTGTCTCTCATTCTCTAACCCCCACTCTGCTGGGAGTGGGAAGGACTGCTGTCTCCTGCTCCCCAAGAATGCCCTATACGGTGGCTGGGGGGGTGCTCTGAAGCCAGTTCCAAGGAGGAGAACAGAGGTGCCCCAGACCAGATCCTGAAGGACTGGTGGTGATCTAGTCCCAGCTATCTCCCTGAACACGGGCCAAAAAATACCCCTCGGGGTGCTAATGGTCCCAAGGTGCAAGGGTCGATGGACTTGAGTACTGTGCCTTCCCTGAACTACGCCCAGCCCCAGCAAAGGAGGGAGGCGAGAGGGCCAGGGAGAGGGGCCAGCTTGAGCTCTGAAAGGAGAAGAAGGAGCACAGAGACAGAAAGAGCCTGCAAGCTCCCAACCTCCATGACTCTCCACCCACAACACGGCCCGGGACTAGTGGCTGACAGCCAATTCCTTAGCACACTGTCCCCTCTTCCAAGAAGACTTCCAGGATTCTCCAGGAGCCCCCAAATCATCGGAGCAGCTAGGCAGAGCCCATTGGGGCCAAGGCCTCACTCCCTAGCAAGGACATCCTGGAAGCAACACATGTGTTCTCTCATCTCCAGCACAGAGTTCAGTGGCTGTTCACTGATGAAAAGCTGAGAAGATGACGCAGGGCAGCCTTGCAGCCCAGGGTGTGAGGAGGGATCTGCGATGCGTGAGTGGAGTGCTCTCTGTGGTCAGGCATTGGGCAGCCACTTTATAGCCCCAACAGTTTAATATCTAAACCACCCTACATATCCCCATTGCACAGATCAGAAGCCCGGAGCTCTGCGTCAGACTGCCAGGGGCTGTGTGTTTCCCTGCTCCAGGGTTCAACGTCCTGTTCACACAGCAGGGAGAAGTGGAGTTGGGGTGAGCTGCTGAGCTGAGCCGAGCTTTATACACTGCACCGTGAGTATCACACATGTCATCCAGGGGAGAAGGGGACAGCCGTGTCCATGACAGTGACATCCATGCGTCCTTTCTACACAAAAGATAAGGGCCCTTGCTTTGTCCCAGGGGCTGATACAGAAGAGAGCAAACTGGAGCCTGTTGGAGCCTGCAGTCTAGTGGGTGACGAGAGTGTTAACTAAACAAAACATTAATACACAATTGTGCACATCAGTAAATGCTACAAGGAGGTGGTGGAAGGTCCATGGAAGGTGTCTCAGAGTGGAGAGAAGAGAAGAATAGCGACCTGCCCAACAGAAAGTGGAGGAAGATGCTTCCCAGTATAGAGAACAGCACGTGCAAAGGGCCTGAGCCTGCAAAGGGCTTGACCTTGTAAAGAGGATGTGGCCATGCAACCACTCTGTCAGGCAGAAGTCACCTTCCAGGTATCACTTCCAGGTGGAGTAGACACAACAGACAGAAAGCAGCGGGAAAGGTTCATCTCGATGGTGGGCAGTGGGCCTTCCAGCAGCTTCGGGATGAAGCAGAGCAGAAGAGGGTGTGGGAAGTGAGACCAAAAAGGCAGGTAGGGCAAGTCCTGGAGGCTCTGAGATGCACGCTGAGGGCCACCTGGAGGGCAGACACTGGGAGTGATGGAGGGTTGGAAGCAAGAGGATGCTGGGTCCACCCTGCTGTGGGGACATTCCTGGCACTGGGGGCAGCCAGGGGAAGTCTGCCCATCGAGGGAACTGTGAGTCCCCAGGCTGGTCACTTACCCTAGAGAACAGAGAACACTGATGTCTCAAGGATGAAATGGAAATGGTGCCAGTGTGCTCATCCCACGAACTCCCACGCAGCACAAGGAAGAGTCGGGCTGTTCTTTCTCTGGATCGTCCAGAACAAGTCATGCTTCACACGCTCATGAGCAGCTACAGCCCAGGGCAGGAACGGGTCACAGGCCAGCACCCACGTGCAACACTGGGAACAAGCTGGCCTTGCTGTGGGGAGCATGCTAGTACCCTGTGCTTTTCTCATGGTCCTTGGGTTCAACGTGGATTTTGTGGTGCATTTCATTGGATTCTCCAAAACATGTGACATCAACTCTTTTGCTTGACAACAGTAAGCAGATGGGAGGGAGGGAAGGGGATATACGTATACCTATGGTTGATTAATGTTGAAGTTTGACAGACAACAATAAAATTTTGTAAAGCAATTATCCTTCAGCTAAAAAATAAATTAATTTTGAAAAAACTAAAAAAAAAAAAAAATGCAACCTCAAGTAGTCTCTTCTGGGCTGGGCATGGCAGAGCCTATTCTAGAAAGAGCTACTCCTGTGCCATAGTCTGTCCCCAAAGTGTACAGTGAGCCTCTGAGGCTGTTGTAAACGCCTCCCCCACCCCAACCCTCCCTGAGGATCTTGCAGCCTCCAGAACTGTGAGAAAATACATGTCTGCTGTCTAAGCCCCTCTGTGTTAGCTGTTGTGACAGCTAAAGTAGAATAAATGCAACCAGAGAGGACTTTACAGCAGGAGGCAGGCTGACAGGCTGCAGAGATGCTCTGAAGCTGGTCAGTGTTGCCCACATGCGTGAAGAAGAGATGCCAGCTCTACATGGCGGACGGAGGGGGAAGTGATTAAAGACGCAGGGACTAGGGAGGGGCTGCGGTGAAGGTGGTAGGTGAGCTCAGACAGTGCTCCCCAGGAGGCCCCAGGGACCCTCGGTTTACCAGGCACCAACATCATCACCAAGCTCAGAGTTGGGGCTGCCCCTGTAGGCTGGGGCTAACGGCTGACAAGCCTTTGCAGAAAGGCCTTCCTGGTGGCACTCCCAGTAACATGATGCGGAAAGGAGAGGCCAGGTGCCTGCATGTAGTTGTCAGAAGCAAGGTCAGTACTATTATTGTCAAGGTCAAAATGGCAGCAAGACCCACTTCTGACCGTGGGAATGGTTACTAGGAAACGGGATACCTTAGGGCAAAATAGATGGACAGGTGACAGGGGTGACCAGCAGCATGTCCTCTGAGGGGCAATTGAGGATCAATGGTTTAGGCCAAAGGCAGACTCTTACTGAAAGTCCCAACCCCTTTCTAGGTTCCAGAGCAGATGTATGTGTGTGCTTAGTCATTTAGTCATGTCCAACCCTGTGATCCCATAGACTGTAGTGCACCAGGCTCCTCTGTTCTTGGGATTCTCCAGGCAAGAATACTGGAGTGGGTTGCCATTCCCTTCTCCAGGGGATCTTCCCAACCCAGGGATTGAACTTGGGTCTCCTGCATTGCAGGCAGATTCTTTACCTGTTGGTGATCTGAGCCACCAGGGAAGCCCACCAGACCAGAGTCAGTTTTCAAATCTGAAATCCATTGACTGAAAGAGAGACCATGTGTGTCCCTGGGAGGAAGGACTCTGTAAGACCCTTAGAAAGGCATATGGTGATGACTTCCAAGCCTTTCCCTAGGTGCTTATTCACACACAGGAATGGACACCTGGGAGAGGGCAATGCTGATTTATATTTAGAGGACTGTGGCTATCATCATGCGAGTCTCTGGGGTGAGGAATTCAGGAGCAGCTTAGCTGGGAATTTCTGGCTCCTGGTCTTTCATGTGGTTGAGGTCAGGACGTTGGCTGGGAGTCTTGGAGCTGGAGCTGTCCTGGAGGATCGGCAGCTGACCCTCCCGGCTGGGGACACAGTTCTGTCTGTGGGCAGGATGCCTCAGCGGATCCCTACGTGGCCATGCCACGTGCTGCTGGAATGTGCCGTGACTTCGCTGCTGGATTTGTCCAGAGTGAGTCTCAGAGGACATAGTGACACCAGGCAATGCGTGCATTTTAGTGAGGAGATGTGACGGGGGACACATGACCATGGCGTCTCTGCTCCCTCTGTGAGCGCAGTTTCCAGAAGCTGCAGGCTTGAGTGAGCAATGGAGTGGCCAGGTGAAGGTTCAGGTGAGCCGGAGCCTGGAGACGGCACCTGTGACTTTGGGGTGCCGTCCTCTAGGAGGCATGTACACCCCAAATCCATGGTCAGTGCACGGGGTCCCCAGTGGGTAGAATATGTGAGATGAAAACAGGAGGGGCCGCGTGTATCATCACTCCCAGTGACCTCCTTGGGTACTGGAGTCTCACACGCACAACTCTGGACTCTGCAGGTTCAGAGGTTTGGCGTCCAAAGGAGGGATGTATCCACCAGGTGACAGCCTACTGGTGGCCCTGGTCCCTTTGGACTGCTTGTGCCAAGAGACCAGCAGACGAGGGGAAGGGCAGCAGTCTAGCGGGGATCACTGATGGAGACTACAGGAGGTAGGCCAGGCGGGCTGAACACAGGGAGGCAGAGAAGGCTCAGATGTGCGCATCTCTGGACTTTTCCTGATGGGGAAGGTGAACGGACAGGTGAGTGCTGTGACTCAGGAAGGCATGCTGACCAAGGGTCAGGCCCCTCGGGACCGAGGCTCTGGGTATTCCCCACCAGGTCAGCCATCATTTCCAGCCCAGGTGCTCGCTGGAAGTGAGAGGCATGGATGGATGGTAGGTGGGGGTATGAGTATCAGATCCAACCTCGAGTGAGCTGCAGCAGGAACAGCTAACGCACAGACCCGGAGGAAAGGACAAAAACGGACACGTGCGTGACACAGCGTGAGGTCTCCACGTGGGGGAGGCCATGTGGGGCTGGAGCAGCGGGGCTGGCCTCCCTCTCCCTCTCAAAGGGCTTCTCCACGTCTCCTTCCCATGTGGCCTGGTTTGGGCTTCCTCACAGCATGGTGGCCCCACCTCCACACGTGAGTGCCCTGGGGACCAAGGCAAAGTCTGCCTTGCCACTTCTGACAGCCTCCAAGTCACACAGGGCATCTTATCCACATTCTGTTGGTTACTAGTGAGTCACACACCCACCAGCTACAAAGGGAGAAGAAAGTAGACCCTGTTCTCAACAGGAGGAAAGTCAAGGTCAAATCGTGTCAGAAGTGGGCCAAGGAAGGGAAATGGGACAGAGAGGATGAAGACTTTCTTGGAGACCATGTTCGCCAGTGGTATTTGCTAAATGAGTGGACAAGGCGGCCAGAAGAGAGAATGAGTCTCAGCTCTGGTCATTATAGAAAATGCCAGTTGGGCATTTGTATCTGAGAGAGAAGAGCCCACTCCATGGATCCCCGGCCCCAAGGTCAGGGGATACAGAGACAGTTCTAAGCAACACTCTGGCCCCTCCAGTTTGCACAGTTATGGTCAGCCATCCTCCAGGAAGGAGTCCCTGAGGTTTTCACCTCCTGTGCTTTCTGTCACTGACTCCCAGCTCCTCTATGGCCATCCCATTTTATGGGTGGGATGCTGAGACCCTGAGACATTAGGCATCTTGCCAAGGGCACTATTGGTGATCCAGATCTAACTCTGAAAGTTTTAAGCAGTCTGTTCCTCCTCTATGTCCACTATCTTAGGTAAGTCAGATACAATTTGGGAAACCCAGCTTTCCTCCTTAAAATGGAGCTAACAATCCCTTTTGCAAGGCCCCCAATGGGAACAACTATCAGGGCGGGATTCTGGTGGTGGCCCTTACTGAGTGCTGAGTTTTGCAGGACAGAGTCTGAATTAAGAGGGGTTGGGGCTGGGATGCCTCGTGGGAAAGGCTGCCAGAAGTCCAAGGCAGAGGCTTACACCTTGGAGAGAGGGCCAGAAAGAGAGAATCTGAAAAGGAGGTGGCATCTGGAATCTGGCTTAAAGTTGGAAAGGGAGGGACAGGAAACTGGAGGTGGGGTGGAGTGCTGAAAGGCAGTCAGCCAGTGCCAGCCGAATCACCTGGGCTCCTACCTCCCACTCCCCCGCCCCCGATCCCTCCCCCAAGAGGAGGAGAGCTGAGGCTGCCCAGTGTGCCCCATTGCTAAACCGGAAGTCTTTGAAACTGCCAGACCCAGCTCCAGTCCACAGGCCTCTAGGATGGAATCAGTGCTCACGCAGCTGCTGTTACTGTGGCTTCTGGGAACCCAGCCTGAGGCCACGATCAGGGTCTTCGTGGTACCCCACAGTCACCTGGATGTGGCTGGCTGCATACTGTCCAGGTAGGAGCCTGGTGCCGCTCTCCTTGCCACCTCTGAAGCTGTAGCTTTCTTCTCCATTCCGGATACTGTGCTGGGTGTGCAGCCTGGGGTCAACCTAGAGTATCTGGAATCGGCCTGAATTCAGGTCCTGATCTGCTACAGACTGGCTGAGGAGCAGACTTTGTGCTGGTCACTTCCTGTCTCTCAGCCTCACTTCCTCATGTGTGCCAGGGAGAACCAAAGGTTGCAAAAGTTAGATGGAGTGTGCACGGCCCTGTGTCAGGCCATGGTCACATTCCTCGTCCAGGGGACCCTCTCTGTGCCCTGATGTCCGCTTCTGATGGGAGGTAGGGGTCTTCACACTGGATGTTCTCTCCGCCCCAAAGGCTTTCCTCCCAGAGGCCTGCAAGACCCAGTCTCTCTCTTCCTCCTGGTTGATCCTTAAAAGTACTTTCTTGGTGAGGTCTTCCTGACATCCCTATCTATTCCCCTATTCCATTTCCCCAGTCCTTCCATTGAGAACCTTGAGAGCATTTTCTAGGCCAGATATATAGGCACTCTCTTGTCTGGGAGGTCACATCGGTAAACTGAATCATGGGTAACTTTCTTGTCCCTGTAAATGTTCCAGAAATGGTCTGTGGAGCAGCGAAATCCCAGTGGCCAAGTCAATCTCAAGTGTGAATCTTATTTCCCTGTACATTTTGCCCAAAAAGATGGAGTATGTGGCCCCAGCTAGATTTTTCAGCTTTCTTCTTTCTTTTCCTTCCTTCCCCTTAGAGTATATTTTTTATCTTCTAAAACCTTTCTGCCACACACTCCATTCTGAATTCTGCTCAAGGAGACTTCTTAGAGAAGTATTAAATAAAGTAGATGTGTTTCACCTGTATTGTCTCCATTAATCAGTTTTTAAACACTTCCCTTTAGTACATTGTACTTACTGGATTGTTGAATGCCTCTTTTCCCCACTAGAGCTTCAGTTCCATGGGGGAGAGGCTTCATCCATTGAATATGTCTATGGACGTTCCTCAAGCTGCCTCATGGATGGGATAGACACTCCATGAAAATCTGTTGAAGGAATGAATGAACAAGGGCAGAAAAAAAGATAAAAAGACTCTGATTTCTTTAGGTTTCTAGGGCAAGTGTTTGGGTATTATTACTTACCTCCTTGGGCTTTCCAGGCGATGCTAGTGGTAAAGAACGCGCCTGTCAATTCAGGAGACAGAAGAGACGTAGGTTCCATCCCTGGGTCAGAAAGATCCCCTGGAGGAGGGCCTGGCAACCCATTCCAGTATTCTTGCCTGGAGAACCCCATGCACAGAGGAGCCTGGGGGCCTACAGTCCATGGAGTCGCAGGGACACGACTGGAGTGACTTTGCACACTTGCACTCACCAACCTCCTCGAGCTATTTTTTGGAACGAAAAAGTAAATACATGAATAAATGAACAAAATCGCTCTGTGATAGTGGATATAAGAGAGTAGCTCATTTTAAAGAGAGAGGGGCCAGCAAGAGCCTTGAGGCTGTGTTGGATCTGGTCCTGGGCCCACTGGGCAGCCTCTGTTGGGGGCGGCACCTAGAGGTATGTGGAGTGCTGATTTTCGGGGAAGCATGATTGCCACTCCCAGTTTACAGAAGGGGAAACTGAGGCCCAAGGAGGATCAGGGCTGCTCAAGTTCATCAGAAATAGCCGCCATGCCTGCTGACTCCCTGCCTGGTTCTCTTTGCATTCCTTTACCAGCATCTCTGGGCTCCACAGTGAGCCAGGATGATCCCGATGTGAGGCAGCTGTGGCTCCATCCTGGGGGCTCCCTGCCTGGGGGGAGGCAGGTAGATCCACAGGGACAACCCAGGGGGTCAGCTCCTTTCCGCTTCATCTCCTAACACCCACATCCCCACCATTTCAGCCCAAGGAGGTCCTTCTGAATCCCTGGACCTCTCCCCTGGGGCCCCTGGGTTTGACTGGTGTGTCCCCACATGGTAGCCTCAGAGCCACCCAGCATGTCCTTCTGGGAGGCTGTCCCTGACCCTGGGCCTGGCTGGTATGGCCCTCTGTCATATGGAGGGTCACAGTCTGTCTCCTCATGTCTCCTCAGGGGGGCGTACTCCCATCAAAGGGGGGCTGCCCGTGTCCTCCCCCCAGTGCACCGTTTATCGTGCATCTGGCACAGAGTGGGCACAGAGGCTCCCTTGTTGGAACAGCAGTGAGAGCAGAGGGCAGGGGCCGGGGCAGATGGTGTGAGTGCCAGGGGCCCCCCGACACTGTGGGTCCCCGGATTTTACTCCTTGGCCTCCAGGATTCCTGATGGAGCTGGTGTGATGGTGTCCCCCTTCCCCTCCCCTGGTCTAGGAGAGCATGCAGGCTTATGTCACCCAAGTCTACACCTCGGTGGTGGAGGAGCTGACCCGTAATCAGCAGCACAGGTTCATCATCGTGGAGCAGGAGTTCTTCCGGCTGTGGTGGGATGGCATCGCGTCAGCCAAGCAGAAACTCCAGGTGACGCTGCTGCCCTCCATGGTGGTCCTCGCCGGGGAGCTGAGAGAGGAGTGCCTGGGGGTCCCAGTGATGACCCTCCAGGAAGCTCCTGGGGCAGTGCTGTCTGTGGCCGGGGCTGTGCTGGGTAAACCAGGAGGCCCTAAACTCCCTGGGGCTGCTCTCAGAGTTTAGATGAGAGTTGTGGTCAGCCCTGTGCCCAGGAGATAGCTTTGTGCTTCATCTGCCTTTCTGGCTACTCATTGCAGCTGTGGCAACCCTGCTGGCACCCAGCTGGTGTGAATGGGGTCACTTCTGACACTGGGCACTCCAGGGGGGGCCTGTGTCCACACTCTCTTCCTTCATTTACATATCTGTGTGGCCCCCGTGGGGACGGGAGCTGGTGACCCAGCCGGGGGTGCCACAGTCCCTGTGGTTTCAAGGCTGGCTGCAGACTGTCTTCACTCATCAACAGGAGTGAGAGGCCCCGCTTCACGGAGGGCAGTCTGGGATCAGGGCCCACTCCCCCACCTCCCTGGGTGATCACAGGTGGCCAGTGGCCTCTGTCAGAGCATCTACAGGAAGTGACCTCCCTCCTCAGAGAGGCTGTACTTGGAGTAACCACATGATGGAAGCACCTGGGATGCCTCTCTGGTGCTTGCTTGGTCCCTCCAGTCTTCACCTTTTTCCAGAACAGTCACTGATGGTGAGACCCAGAGGCCTAGGGTCTTGCTCAAGGTAGCAAAGCTCAGATGGTGAAACAGGGTGTCCACCAGTTTGCCCCTCTACCCTGAGAGGGGATGGGAACCTGCAGCTTGTGGAGCTGAGAGCCCATTACACGGGCTCCCCCACGTGCCAGGTGCTTGCCAGATTTTGTACACATTATTGAATTGACACCTTCCAACAGCCAGTATGGTTGGATACTAACCATGCTGTACAGAGAGGGCAGGCAACTGGCTCATGGTCACACAGCTTATACCAGCCAGGTGGGATTCTGGGTCAGGTATCCTGGCTCGAAGTGTAACTCTTTAGGGTCTTCAGTGGGCAGTCCTCACTTCTTTTCATGGATACCCCCAAGTCATTTGTCTGTCTCTTGCTGCTGCTAAGTCACTTCAGTCGTGTCCGACTCTGTGCAACCCCATAGACAGCAGCCCACCAGGTTCCTAGTCCCTGGGATTCTCCAGGCAAGAATACTGGAGTGGGTTGCCATTTCCCTCTCCATACCCCCAGTTAAACACGTGGTCTGGCTGTGACCTGGGCAGGCAACTCCATGGTGTAGCCCTGGAAGGCAGTGTTTTTCCCTGCTTTGTTTTGGCTGAATTCTCACTGAGTGGGCAGTGACTGGTGGGCAATAGGTGCTGTCGACTTAAAAAGACAGTCACAACCTGAAAGTAGAGAGCTACTTTATTTAGTGGGGATGTTTAGGACTCTGAGCCCAGGAGCCAGCATCTTAGTAGCTCTGAGAAAACTGCTCCGAGGAGGCAGGGGAGAAGTCAGGTTATATTCAACTTTGCAACAAAGAAAGCAGGCAGTCTGAACGTGAGCGTCAGGTATCAAGTTAAGGAATTTAGCGTTCTTTGTAGGGAAGATGCAAGCCTCTGGGCTCACTGAATTCATTTCTTTCATATGCACCTTAGCTATCGGGCCAATCCAGTTTCCCTGTTCACCTTGCTTCTTGCGTTCCCCCAGCTCCTCAGCAGTCATCGTGGAGGGGGGACAGCGTCGCTGGATTGCAGTTTTGGAATCTCTCATTCACATTTCAAGGCCAGAAATCGCTGATGGCTGTGGCGTTTCTTATTGATTAATATGGAGGGAGACACTCGCATTTCACAGTGCTCATTTAAAGCAGTACAGGCAGGTGTTATTCAAAATTTCTCAAGTGAGTGAACTGCTAATACTGCACCCTCAGCAATCAAAGTGCAGTCTATAAACAGCATGGTGGCCTCACTGCCATAGTCTTTGGCCTTACTTGTATTTCCATTCCTCCCTTAATTTATGTATTTTAAAACATTTGTCCTTCAGTCCTGACAAATGCAATTTGAAGGACATTATACAAAATATCCCAGGTGGTACAATGGTAAAGAATCCACCTGCCAATGCAGGAGATCCGTGGGTTCGATCCTTGGGTCAGGAAGATCCCCTGGATTGGAAATGGCAACACACTCCAATATTCTTGCCTGGAAAATTCCATGGAAAGAGGAGCCTGGCCAGCTACAGACCTTGGGATCACAAGGAGCAGGATATGACTGAGCTCACACACACACCAAATAGCTAGCTGATAATCTTCAAAATTATTAATCCCATGAAAGAAAAAGCCAGGCTCAGGAAGTGCTGTGAACTGAGGGATAATAAAGAGAAATGACGTTAAAAGCAATTCATGATCCTGGATTGACTCTTACACCAAAGAAAGGACATCAGTGGAACAAATGGCAAAATTTGAGTCAAGTCTATGAATTCGATAGCAGCATTATTAATGTTAAATTTCCTGGTATGGATAATTACATGAAAAGTGAAAGTGTGAGTCACTCAGTCGAGTCCAACTCTTTGCGACCCTATGGACTGTAGCCCGCCAGGTTCCTCTGTCCATGGAATTCTCCAGGCAAGAATATTGGAGTGGGTTGCTATTCCCTTCTCCAGGGGTCTTCCCAACCCAGGGATCACATCTGCATCCCTTGAATCTCCTGCATTGGCAGGGGCATTCTTTTACCACTGTACCATCTGGGAAGCCCAAGTTTACAGAAGGCTGACGTGATTTCAAAAGCAAAATATTAAACACATGTGCTTATATATGTATATTCGATGAAGCAGCAGCCATGGGCCAGGTGCTGGTCTAGGCACTGGACACAGTGCTGACCAGGACAGACAGGGTCCTGCTTGTGCAGAATAAATGAAGGTGAGGAGTTTGAAGGAAGGACCATGAGATGCTACAGGCATGTCCCCAACAAACACAGCCAGGCACAACTCGGGGGCTGTAACCTGGCTTTTTCTCTCTGCCCACAATGCCAAGGTCCGCCAGCTTGTGGACCAAGGACGCCTGGAGTTTGTCCTTGGAGGCCAGGTCATGCACGATGAGGCCGTGACCCACGTCGATGACCAGATCCTCCAGCTCACAGGTTTGATTACCCCTCCTCAGACCTGGGGTCCCTTGGGTCTCCTGTTAGGCCGGGACTGGGTGTGTGGGCCCTGGTCCTGGGCTTCACCTTCCCCTCTAAACAGGAGACTGTGATCAGCAAACACTGTGATTGGCTGGTGCCATGTCCATGCTTGTGCCCTTGAGCGCAGGTGGTAAGAGTGTGATTTTAGACCAGACGGGCTGACTGGCTATATCCCAACTCTGTGAATTACCACCTGTGATCCAGAGCAAGCGATGTAACCTCTTGAAGCCTCAGTTTCCTCCTCCATGAATGAGTCTGATAAGGAAGTAAAACCTCCCTTAAAGGGTTGGTATCAAAATTAAACTGGGATAATTCAAATAGAGCACACTGACTACAATATGTGGGTCCCTAGTAAATGCTGGGTAAAGATTAGATCCCATTTGTGTCATCACTCCACCCACACCTGCTCCACCAAAACCACCTCCAAAATCAGTGCCTCCACCTCCAACAGCAACACCATTACCACCACCATCAGCATCACCTCCAACACTACCACCTCCAACACCACCACGTCAGCCATCACCAGCACAACTCTAAATACCTCGACCTCGTCCATCCCAAACCTCCTCCATCCCACACCTCCAGCACCACCTCCTCAGCCATCACCCCACCACGTCACTAAAAATAACACCACCTCCTCCATAATCTCAACCATTATATCTTCACCATCACACCACCACTACCTTTACTACAGCCTAAACAATATCAACCACACCACTATCACCATCAGCACCACCAACACCATTTCACCACCCCTTCCACCTCCATCATCATCATCACCTTCAACACCACAACCACCATCTCCACAACCACCGCGGTCACAACCCCCACCATGAACACCAAGACCTCCAGCACCACCACTAGCATACCGCCATCAACACCCCCACTACCATGAATAACAGCAACACCACCTCCAGTGACACTGTCCACCATGCACAGGTGCACTGAGACAGTCCTCTGCCGCTGCCCGATGCCTCTCACAAGCAGCACTTCACCCAGCCCTTCAGGCGGGCACCATGATTTTCAGTCTCTTTTTGCAAAAGAGACACTGACGACAAATAAGGGCAAAACTCAGTGGACCAGCTAAGGTTTTCTCTAGGGCATGGCTGAAGTGCTAACTCCGCCATCACGCCACGAAAGAGGAACCCCAGCTACCCTCTGTGTCAAACATCGAAATAGCATTGGATATTGTCTGAAGATCCGCTTAGCGTTATCTTCCCTTTTCCCTCTTTAATCCGGGATCCCTCCCTCATCTGAGCTTCTACTCTCCTGCTTCTAGACCTCATTCAACCTTAAGATCTGCCACTTCCATCCCAAAGGTGGTCCTGCAGACAGAACCCTTTCTTCTCAGACCCTCACATCCCTTTCTTTTTTTTAATTTATTTATTTTTAATTGAAGGATAATTGCTTTACCATATTGTGTTGGTTTCTGCCGCACATCAGCATGAATCAGCCACAGGCATATACATACATCCCCTCCCTCTTGAACCTCCCTCTCATTCGGCAAATTCCCATTGCTGTCTATTTTGCATATGGTAGTGTATATTTGCATGTTACTGCCTTTACGTTTGATCATGATGCCTGCCACTGAGGCCTCCTGCGTGCCAGGAGCTGCCTCTGTGCCCCGTGATGCTCACACCCTAGGAGGAGGGCTGTCACCCCCCATGCCTGTGAAGGTGCTGAAGCTGAGAGACTGAGCCTCCCCCACCAGGCAGGTCTGCAGGGCCAGCACTGAACCTGGTTCTCTGACTCGAGTCCGTGACTTTCTCATTTCTCCTGTTAAAGGTCTTTGGGTTTGAAGCCGTAACAAGGTAAGTGGGAACGGGGTGGTGACCCTTTTGCCGTCCTCATACAGACTCGCCATTCTCCTTGGTGGAGCCTCGGTCTCGTCCCCCAGCCTCCTTCCCATCCGTCTCCTCCTGCTGCCCTGCCCTGCTCCAGCAACACATCTCCTGTGCTTCAGTCCAGAGCTTTCCTATTCTTCCCACCTGAACAGCTCACCCTGGACTCAGCTGAGCGCTCTCATGGTCCAGGTGCCTCCACTGGGCCCCAGTGCCTTATCACCTCCCCGTCTTTCTGCTGGAACTATAGGTGGTCTCTGGCAGTGCCCATCGTCTGACTCTCCTCTGGGTCCCCAGGACTCAGCACAGGGTCTGGTCTGATGGTGGTGGGAGCGCAGAGGGAAGGGGGTGGGTGCTGACCCGCCCTCCTTGGGGGTGACCCCACCGGGACAGCCCTCACCTGTGGTCTCAGCCCACCACGCTGATCTCCCCAGAGCTGACCCTGCAGGCCTGCCCTCCAGCATGGCATTCAGCATTGAGCAAATGCAGGTTCTCATCACTGGTGCGGGAAGGAACGTGGAACCCTGTGTGGCTCCTCTGCAGGGGACTATGTGAGGCCCTATAATGTTCTGAAGACCAGCCAAGCTCCTAGGACTCCTAGAGGATAGACACCAACTTCCTCCCACAATAACCTCCTGGTTCTAAGAACAAGATGTACACCCACTGACTTCAGTCTTCAGGGCAGTTCAGGAGATGGGGAGTCTTTTTTAAATATTATTTATTTATTTTAATTGGAGGCTAATTACAATACTGTAGTGGTTTTTGCCATACATTCACATGAATCGGCCATGGGTGTACATGTGTTCCCCATCTGAATCCCCCTCCCACCACCCTCCCCATCCCATCCCTCAGGGTCACCCCAGTGCACTGGCCCTGAGCACCCTGTGTCATGCATCAAACCTGGACTGGCGATCTATTTCACACATGATAATATGCATATTTCAATGTTATTCTCTCAAGTTATCCCACCCTCACCATCTCCCACAAAGCCCCAAAATCTGTTCTTTACATCTGTGTCTCTTTTGCTGTCTCGTATATAGAGTCCTCATTACCATCTTTCTAAATTCTCTCTCTATGCGTTAGTATACTGCACTGGTGTTTTTCTTTCTGGCTTACTTCAGTCTGTATAATAGGCTCCAGTTTCATCCACCTCATTAGAACTGATTCAAATGTATTCTTTTTAAGGACTGAGTAATATTTCATTATGTATATGTACCACAGCTTTCTTATCCATTCATCTGCTGATGGACATCTAGGTTGCTTCCATGTCCCGGCT
>SJYC01106585.1:0-10225 GCA_006408675.1 Madoqua kirkii | reverse complement strand
TCATGATGCCTGCCACTGAGGCCTCCTGCGTGCCAGGAGCTGCCTCTGTGCCCCGTGCATGCTCACACCCTAGGAGGAGGGCTGTCACCCCCCATGCCTGTGAAGGTGCTGAAGCTGAGAGACTGAGCCTCCCCCACCAGGCAGGTCTGCAGGGCCAGCACTGAACCTGGTTCTCTGACTCGAGTCCGTGACTTTCTCATTTCTCCTGTTAAAGGTCTTTGGGTTTGAAGCCGTAACAAGGTAAGTGGGAACGGGGTGGTGACCCTTTTGCCGTCCTCATACAGACTCGCCATTCTCCTTGGTGGAGCCTCGGTCTCGTCCCCCAGCCTCCTTCCCATCCGTCTCCTCCTGCTGCCCTGCCCTGCTCCAGCAACACATCTCCTGTGCTTCAGTCCAGAGCTTTCCTATTCTTCCCACCTGAACAGCTCACCCTGGACTCAGCTGAGCGCTCTCATGGTCCAGGTGCCTCCACTGGGCCCCAGTGCCTTATCACCTCCCCGTCTTTCTGCTGGAACTATAGGTGGTCTCTGGCAGTGCCCATCGTCTGACTCTCCTCTGGGTCCCCAGGACTCAGCACAGGGTCTGGTCTGATGGTGGTGGGAGCGCAGAGGGAAGGGGGTGGGTGCTGACCCGCCCTCCTTGGGGGTGACCCCACCGGGACAGCCCTCACCTGTGGTCTCAGCCCACCACGCTGATCTCCCCAGAGCTGACCCTGCAGGCCTGCCCTCCAGCATGGCATTCAGCATTGAGCAAATGCAGGTTCTCATCACTGGTGCGGGAAGGAACGTGGAACCCTGTGTGGCTCCTCTGCAGGGGACTATGTGAGGCCCTATAATGTTCTGAAGACCAGCCAAGCTCCTAGGACTCCTAGAGGATAGACACCAACTTCCTCCCACAATAACCTCCTGGTTCTAAGAACAAGATGTACACCCACTGACTTCAGTCTTCAGGGCAGTTCAGGAGATGGGGAGTCTTTTTTAAATATTATTTATTTATTTTAATTGGAGGCTAATTACAATACTGTAGTGGTTTTTGCCATACATTCACATGAATCGGCCATGGGTGTACATGTGTTCCCCATCTGAATCCCCCTCCCACCACCCTCCCCATCCCATCCCTCAGGGTCACCCCAGTGCACTGGCCCTGAGCACCCTGTGTCATGCATCAAACCTGGACTGGCGATCTATTTCACACATGATAATATGCATATTTCAATGTTATTCTCTCAAGTTATCCCACCCTCACCATCTCCCACAAAGCCCCAAAATCTGTTCTTTACATCTGTGTCTCTTTTGCTGTCTCGTATATAGAGTCCTCATTACCATCTTTCTAAATTCTCTCTCTATGCGTTAGTATACTGCACTGGTGTTTTTCTTTCTGGCTTACTTCAGTCTGTATAATAGGCTCCAGTTTCATCCACCTCATTAGAACTGATTCAAATGTATTCTTTTTAAGGACTGAGTAATATTTCATTATGTATATGTACCACAGCTTTCTTATCCATTCATCTGCTGATGGACATCTAGGTTGCTTCCATGTCCCGGCTGTTGTAAACAGTGCTGCGATGAACATTGGGGTACACGTGTCTCTTTCAATTCTGGTTTCCTTGGTGTGTATGCCCAGCAGTGGGATTGCTGGGACATAAGGCAGTTCTATTTCTAGATTTTTAAGGAATCTCCACACTGTTCTCCATAGTGGCTGTACTAGTTCACATTCCCATCAACAGTGTTAAGACTTTTCTCCGCACCCTCTCCAGCATTTACTGTTTGTGGACTTTTTGGTAGCAACCATTCTGACCGGCGTGAGATGGCACCTCATTGTGGTTTTGAGGGAGTCTTACTCTAATATGCTTAACAGTCCCCTGAGAAGGGGAAAGCAGGTTTCTCCAGCTGAGGTGGCGGCCACCTTTCCTATTCCCCTTGTCCTCTCTGTCACCTCAGTCCCTGAGCTCTGGCTCTGCCCACCACATACTGGCCAGGTAGGTCTTGACCTGGTCATTGTGCTGATTAGGACGCATGTTCAGCTGACTGAGTGGCTGTGGCTCAAGCAAGATGGAAGGTTACTTCTCTGGCGGCGGGGGTGGGGAGGGGCGGGGAGGGGGTTAGTTTATGAGTGCAGGTTCTTTTGGGCCACTAGGGGGCGCTGCGTCACAGAGAAATACAGGCGTCCAAGCTTGTGGCTTTTGCTCTGAATCCCCTAGGGTGTCTCTGCCCTCCTTGCCTAGCTGCAGGGGGCTCACCTCACTGAAATGCCATCCTCTCAAGGAAGGGGCAAAGGGGATGGCGGCGGGCTGCAACCTTGTGAAGGTGACCCAGAATTTACCCCCATCACTTCTGTTCACATCCACTGTTCAGAACCTAGTCACGTGGTCTATCTTCCATGGGAAGCTGAGAAATGCAGTCTCCAGCTAGAATTCTATTGTTCTTCCCTAAGCAGGATTATGTGGTTCTGTTACTAAACGGCAGAGAGAAAAATAAATCTTGGGTGATTATTAGCTATTTCATTCAATATTCACTTGTTCAACGGAATCTCAGGAATGTTTTTTCTTGGAGTCTAGGGCTGTTGTCTATGGAGTCCCAGAGAGTCAGACATGACTGAAGCAACTTACCATGCACGCATGCATTGGAGAAGGAAATGGCAGTCCACTCCAGTGTTCTTGCCTGGAGAATCCCAGGGACGGGGGAGCCTGGTGACCTGCCGTCTATGGGGTCACACAGTGTTGGACACGACTGAAGCGACTTAGCAGCAGCAGCAGCAGTAGCAAAAAACCTGTATAACAGTGACTTGAGTGTTTAAGATATTTACTATTTACTTTCAAAGAAAGGGTGGGGGGAAGGTTTAGGACTGCTTCTGAAGCCCGCTGATATTTCTTATATTTTCACATCCCCTCCCACATAATCTGGAGAAGGAAACGGCAACCCACTCCAGTATTCTGGCCTGGAGAATTCCACGCACTGTCCATGGGGTCGCAAAGAGTCAGACACGACTGAGCAACTCTCACTTAGCTTCCCACATAATTGGAGAATGGCTGCCGCTTCTCCAGTCATCATAAAGCCATATTTGCACATTCAAGGAATAAAAGGGGTACAAGGGAGGCTTACCTCTTCTTTTTTTTATTTTATTAAAAAGGTG
Organism: Madoqua kirkii; assembly: GCA_006408675.1. Classification (NCBI taxonomy): domain Eukaryota; kingdom Metazoa; phylum Chordata; class Mammalia; order Artiodactyla; family Bovidae; genus Madoqua; species Madoqua kirkii. Next base: position 7,093 of record SJYC01106585.1, on the reverse strand, counting down.
GAAATTCTTGTCCTGAATCCCAAGCAGGTGAAGCCCATACACCTTTTTTGATATGACCATAGTCTGTGTCCACTTGTCCATTCCACAGTCTGTGAAAACAAATATCTGACACAACAAAATGACCTTGCCATGACTGATGAGACCAGTGAAACGCCATCCCTTGGCTTTGGGTCGCTGTCCAGTGAGCAGAGAGAATTCTGTGAGTGGTGGATTCTGGGCCATGGAGTCTGTAGCCACCAGGCCTGCCCTCCTCGGGCTGCCCCTCTGGGGAGAGGGTGTGCCCCCCAGTGTGGTGATATTGACCCACTCTCCCTCAACCTGGACCCTCCGCCCCCAGTCTCCCCTCCCCTCCAGCAGCTCCTTCTCGGTCTCCTCTCTTTCCTGCTCCCCCCGTGCTGCTCCCAGCGGTCCCTGAGGGCTCAGAACCCCACCCCAAGTCCAACAGCCTGGCTGACCCTCATCACCCCTTCTGTGCACTAGACCCCAAATCTTCCTCTGGTCCTCCCTAGCCTCCCAGTGGTCACCTTGTTCCTGGATGAGCCTTGTACAGTGGCCCAGCCTGGGCAACTCATCAGTGAAGGGCAGTTTGACTTAACACCAGTGACTTGAGGGCTTCCCTGGTGGCTCAGATGGTAAAAATCTTCCTGTAATGCAGGAGGACCTGGATTCAATCCAGGATTTGACTCCTGGGTTGGGAAGATCCCTGGAGAAGGGAATGGTTCTCCACTCCAGTACTCTTGTCTGGAACATGCCATGGACAGAGGAGCCTGGAGGGCTACAGTCCATGGGATGGCAAAGAGCTGGACACAACTGAGCGACTAATACACACACAGACACACACATACAGTGATTCGAGCTCATTGAGTCTTTTTCTCACCGTAAAATGCAGGCTGTAACTCCCAGGTGATAAATAATGTTGGGGGGAATCCTTGGTAAATATTAATTAACGGTTTATCAAGTCTGGGAGACTTTCTGCAGTCACCCTGATCTTTGGGTCATTTGTGGTAGCCCATAAATCATGCATAAAGAAGGGAATGTTTAGATGATTCTGGGATCGGACCTCTTTAGCATCTAGAGCAGCAAGACCCTCTTTGCCAAATGGAAGGGACCCTAGCCCTCAGAAGTCAGGGACTCTGAGAGAGTTAGGGGGTGAGGGGCCACCGCACTTTTATCAGCAAGACTGATCTCTTTGCAGAAGGACACGGATTTCTCTATGAAACATTTGGGATCCGGCCACAGTTCTCCTGGCAGGTGGACTCATTTGGCGCCTCTGCCACAACCCCCACCCTGTTTGCCCTGGCGGGCTTCAATGCCCACATCATCTCCCGGATAGACTATGACCGGAAGGAGACCATGCAGAATGACCAGGTGAGCCGTGAGCTGCCTCCACTGCTGCTGACTCACTTCTGCTCTTTCCCTTCTTTTTCTCACTGCATCTCAGAGCCCCAGCTATTCTCCAGAGCATTTGGGATGCTGGCAGCTACACAGGCCATGGGATGTCCCAGCCCCATCTTTGCCCTGCTGTGCCCTCCAGCATGAATGGTTCTCTCCTCCCGCAGGTCTAGCTCCTGGCTGAGCTGCAGGCCCAGCTCAGATGCCTGTGGCTCTGAATCCCCTTCCTCCTTCAGCTGGGTTGGCTCTGCCTTCTTCTTTGAGTCTCCAAAGGGACTGGCACAGACCTGCACTCAGTAAACCATGCTCGATGCAGAGAGGAGGCGGTGGGGGGTTCAGGGTACCCGGGACATGATAACTCTCCTGATGGGTGGGCAGCGAGCATGAGTGAATGTGACACTCAGCAACCACAAGACACTGCCTTTGCCATCTATGGAGCACCAGGCCTGGTGGGAGCCACTGCCCTCTGGGTTTCCTTTAATCCTCACAGCAGCCTATGATGTAGTTTCTCATTTACTGAGGCTGAACTAAGAAGGTACTAAAAACTGGGAGCTCCCAACAACAGAAAATGTTGTTCACAGGTCTGGAGGCCAGAACTCCAAGATCAACCCTGGACAGGGCCGAGCGTCTTCCGATGGCGCAGAGTATGGGAAGGGTCAGCTCCTGGCTTCTCTCTGCTTCTGGGGGCCTCAGGCGTCCTTGGCGGGGAGCCAACCTACTTCTCCCTGTGTCGTCACATCATTTTCCTCAGTGTCTGTCTGGGTCCAATTTCTCCTTTTATCCCTACTCGTAGTAGACAAATGTCCATCCTCATGATAATTTATTCTCAATAACTTCCCTAAAGAACTTATTTCCAATTAGGTCACATGAGCTAAAGGGGTTAGGAATTCAGCATACGTTTTTTGGGGGGACACTATTCAACCCAAAACAGGTAGTGCTAAAATTATCCTAGATGGAGAAATTAAAGCCAAAAATGTAAGGACTCCATAAGGATCACTCCGATAAAGTTTTGGAGAGCAGTGGTAGCGTGGAGTTATCAAAGAGGTTCTGGGCTCCCAGCGGGCAAGAAAAGTAAGCTTTTTAATGACCCCACCGAGCGCCACACCTTGCACTGTACACACTTCCTATAGCAGCTCGATTCTCCTGCAGCTAAGTGTGTGAGCTGGCTGTGAGTCCCAGAGATTCATGTGCAGAAACCAAATCACAGAGGTGTCAGGAACTGTGTATGGATCAGAGACAATTCTCCTGGAAGCAGCATTTTATCCCTGCTTCATAGCCCTGAGCACTTTCTAAACATCAGAACATGAAAATGGACCATGCCCTTAATGAAAGGTGATGAGATCCCTGTGTGGGAGGGATTCAAGCAGATTTAGAAAGAGTATGGCTGGCAGGTTCTGACAGCATGTTCTGCTCTGAGAAGGGGTGGGATGAACATGCAGGCAGGCGCCTTCTGAAGGGCAAATTCCTCCACTCCCTGTGGCTTTGGGAGGTCAGGAGGAATCTTGAGGAGAAGGCAGTGGAGGGAGATGTTGGCCATGAGCCACTGAGAGAGGAGCAGGGTGCAGGCAGCCATGAGACTCAGGCAGGCTCTGGGGAGAGGAGCCCGGCAGCCCTGTTGCCCCTGGGCCCTCACTGTTCCCTCTGGGTTTGCAGGAGATGCAGTTCGTGTGGAGAGGCTCCAGGTCCCTGCTGGCACAGCAGGAAATCTTCACGCACGTCCTGGATGAGAACGGCTACTGCTCGTGAGCTCTTGCCTTGGGCCAGACCCTGTCCCCAGCCCTCTCCCTGAAGCACGTCAGCCCCAACCCTCACGGCCAGCCCTGAGGGAACTCACCAAGCACCCATCTTACAGAAAGAACAACTGAGGTCTAGACACCCAGCCAAGGTCCCACGGTAACAGCAGTGAGGGCAGCAACACTGGGCTCAGGAAGCGGCTCCAAGGTCCCAAGTCATGGGAACAGCTCTCCTGTGGGCTGTCTGGTTGGAAGACCTGGGTTCATTCCCCTTCTGTCCCTTTGAGCCTATGAAGCTGCAGGCAGGGGGTGAGCTCCTCTTTAGAGAGGGGAGATTGTCCGCAGGATGAAGGGGCAGCTGGGAGAATCGACCTGGTGGGAGGAGGGAGACTCACTACCATGCTCTGGGCACCCTGCAGGGTGACGTGCCCGAGATCCCACATGGCTGAAATGTGGTGACTCTTGTCCACAAGGCTCTCATCTGCCCACCACTTGCCCATCTATCCAACTGATGGGAGACAGAGGCCTCCAGCAGGCCTGCCCTCCCAGCAGGGTGTCTCCTCTAACATCCCTCTGTTTCTCAGGAAAGGGTTTTACTGGAATGAAAAAGCTGTCTTCCCAGATCCACCCTGGGATGGAATGAACCCCAACAAGACTGTACCTGTCACCCTGAGCAGTATCCAACGCTATGCTGACACCCTGTCCTACAATGTGATGAGACGAGCCCCCTGGTTTTTGACACGATACATGCTCTGGCCCTGGGTAAGTCGGGGCCCCGGGCCCTGGTTCCCCAACTCTTCCCAAGGACTGCTGTGATAGATCCACCCTGGACTCTGGTCCATCTCTAACCAGATCAGTCTCCATCCGGGCAGTGGGCCAGGCAGCCGTCCCAGCCCTGGCTCAGGCCTCCTTCCCTGCAGCCCCTGACCCTCGAGTCCTCAGCCACTCTACCAACTCTTTCCCCTACGCTGAATCACCGCAGACTCTCCCATCCGAAATGCAGCCCCTCACCCAGGGGGGCCTCCTACTTCTACCCAGCCGTCTCCTCCTTTTCCCTTTGCAGGGCTGGGGCCTGAATCCTGGCTGCTTACTCAGCTGCTGTGAGACTTAGGACCCTCTAAGCCTCAGTTTTCTCATCTGTAAAATGGGGATGATGACAAGACCTGCTTCATAGGTTCAATTTGAGGTCAAGTGCCAAAAGTATGCCCAGGAGACAGTGCCCAACCCTGCTTCCTCATTGTTGTCAGAGCTAAACTTTATGGAGCACCTACTGAGAGAGGTGCTCAGTTGGTAAAGAGTCCACCTGCAATGCAGGAGACCCTGGTTCGATTCTTGGTTTGGGAAGATCCCCTGGAGAAGGGATAAGCTACCCCACTCCAGTATTCTTGGGCTTCCCTTGTGACTCAACTGGTAAAGAATCCACCTGCCGTGTGGGAGACTTAGGTTCGATCCCTGGGTTGGGAAGATCCCCTGGAGAAGGGAAAGGCTACCCACTCCAGTATTCTGGCCTGGAGAGTTCCATGGACAGTATAATCCATGGGATCACAAAGAGTTGGACACAACTGAGTGAATTTCAGTTTCACTTCCACTTACTGTGCCCCAAGCACTCTTCTATGGGATACGCTTGTCTTGTACATCTAATCTGCCCCACTGGGCCTCGGAGGCAGGCAGCATGGCATCCCATTTGCCGACGAGGGAACCGAGAGTCAGGAGGTTAAGAAATCTTCTCGAAGGCCACACAGCTACTTAGCAGGGCAGTTGGGAAAGTGAAATTTGTGTTCAGACTCAATCAAGTAAGTCCCACAGCCTGCTTTTTAGCACTTGACTGCCATTTTAAGTGCTATTTACTTTCTTTGCCATTTTTATTTACTACATTTTTATATAGGTGCATATATTAGTGAAAATTTTTAACAAACAAAATTCTATACATTAGGTCTACAGGTCAACTGGTATGACAAAGTCAAAATAGATAAATACATACTACTTTTGCTGCAGCTTGAAGCATAACTGAAAATATCTGTAGGAAGTAAAGAAACAGAATAATGAAAAATTTACTTTCTCAACACTTCAAAATAGAATTTGAGGTTTACAAAAGGAAAATAAAAACATCTGACTAAAATAAAGGGCTTCCCTGGGGGTGCTAATGGTTAAGAACCTGTCTGCCGGTGCAGGAAATGTAAAAGACATGGGTTTGATCCCTAGGTTGGGAAGATCCCCTGGAGGAAGGCTCAGCAAACCCACTCCAGTATTTTCTTCCCTGGAGAATCCCATGGACAGAGGAGCCTGGTGGGCTACAGTCCATAGGGTTGCAGAGTTGGATACGAATGAATTGACTTTGCACACATACACACCTTAAATAATTTGGGTCCAGATTGCAAAATTTTATATCACTGTGTGCCCTCCTATACCCAATCCATTATGAAGACTGTCAAATTGGGGTCCTATAGGTTTCATAAATCTAGGCTTGCCTCACCAACATGTTGCTCCAGTACTTCCTTGTGGAGATGGCTCTGAGCACCTCGGAACAACCTTGCATGTCCAGTCATGAGCAAAGCCTTTGATTGGATCCAGGCAGGATCTCTGGGGCTGCTTGGCCCCGTCTCAGAGGTCTGTCTACCTGTGACAGGGAAGTTAAATTGTTTATCATGCTATCCACCCTCATCAGTTTTTGTGGTGAGTTCAGAACAAAATTCAGAAGAAAGATGACCCATATAGATCTCGTGAATTTATCTCTTAAGCCAGCTTGAGGAAGGGCACAGCAACCCACTCCAGTATTCTTGCTTGGAGAATCCCATGGACAGAGGAGCCTGATGGGCTACAGTCCACAGGGTCGCAAAGAGTCAGACGCGACTGAGCGACAATCATGCATGTCTGCCAGGCTCCTGTGTCCATGGAATTCTCCAGGCAGAGATATCAGAGCAGGTTGCCATTCCCTTCTCCAGGGGATCTTCCTGACCCAGGGATCGAACTCAGGTCTCCTGCATTGCAGACAGGTTGTTTGAGCACCTGTCTGAGCACCTGTCTGAGCACCAGGGCAGCCATCCTGAGAACCGATAAACTCTGATGGTCTCGTCACACTGGCCACTTCTAGGACTAATTTTGCCTGGGCTTGCCTGTCACAGCCTAAAGAGAACTTTCTTTGCTCCTATTTCCTTGTGCCTTTTAGAATTGGACAGAGGTCTCCTTTACAAAACTTCTGTGAGCCAGGAGCTGCAAACTTTAATGTATGGAATCAGAGATGATAGATATTAGATTGAGTCTAAGATTTGAGATATACATGCAATGCATTTGAACAACTGTATGCATTGCTTAATTTCATCTCAAAGTAAGACTTTGCCTCTTGTGGGCCCTGCCTCTTACATATAATCTCACTATAATTATATTTTATGTCAAACTTCAACAATAATAATTTAGAATACTGTGACTCTTAGGGGGAACTTTTTTATACTGCTGCTTTCTCTTAAGCATTTGCCTACAGTGCGGGAGACCCAGGTTCGATCCCTGGGTCTGGGAGATCCCCTGGAGAAGGAAATGGCAACCCACTCCAGTACTCTTGTTTGGAAAATCCCATGGATGGAGGAGCATGGTAAGCTACAGTCCACGGGGTCGCAAAGAGTCGGACACGACTGAGCCACTTCACTTTCTTTCTTTCTTTTTTCTTTTTTTACTGATATAATTAACATATAACATAATTTTATTTCCAAATGTACGTCTTAATGATTCCACACATGTAAATATTGCAAAATGACTGCAATAGATCTAGTTAACATCTGTCACCACACATAAATATAAAATATTTCCTTGTAATGAAAAGGTTAATATCTACTCTTTTAGCAACTTGAAAATAGAACACGGCATTATTAGTGACAGTCACCATGTTATACACTTATCCCTATGACTCATTTATTTTGCTTCTGGAAGTTTGTACCTTTTGACCCCCATCATGCATTTCACTCACTCTCCAGTCT
>SJYC01106584.1:0-28934 GCA_006408675.1 Madoqua kirkii | reverse complement strand
AAGGTACTAAAAACTGGGAGCTCCCAACAACAGAAAATGTTGTTCACAGGTCTGGAGGCCAGAACTCCAAGATCAACCCTGGACAGGGCCGAGCGTCTTCCGATGGCGCAGAGTATGGGAAGGGTCAGCTCCTGGCTTCTCTCTGCTTCTGGGGGCCTCAGGCGTCCTTGGCGGGGAGCCAACCTACTTCTCCCTGTGTCGTCACATCATTTTCCTCAGTGTCTGTCTGGGTCCAATTTCTCCTTTTATCCCTACTCGTAGTAGACAAATGTCCATCCTCATGATAATTTATTCTCAATAACTTCCCTAAAGAACTTATTTCCAATTAGGTCACATGAGCTAAAGGGGTTAGGAATTCAGCATACGTTTTTTGGGGGGACACTATTCAACCCAAAACAGGTAGTGCTAAAATTATCCTAGATGGAGAAATTAAAGCCAAAAATGTAAGGACTCCATAAGGATCACTCCGATAAAGTTTTGGAGAGCAGTGGTAGCGTGGAGTTATCAAAGAGGTTCTGGGCTCCCAGCGGGCAAGAAAAGTAAGCTTTTTAATGACCCCACCGAGCGCCACACCTTGCACTGTACACACTTCCTATAGCAGCTCGATTCTCCTGCAGCTAAGTGTGTGAGCTGGCTGTGAGTCCCAGAGATTCATGTGCAGAAACCAAATCACAGAGGTGTCAGGAACTGTGTATGGATCAGAGACAATTCTCCTGGAAGCAGCATTTTATCCCTGCTTCATAGCCCTGAGCACTTTCTAAACATCAGAACATGAAAATGGACCATGCCCTTAATGAAAGGTGATGAGATCCCTGTGTGGGAGGGATTCAAGCAGATTTAGAAAGAGTATGGCTGGCAGGTTCTGACAGCATGTTCTGCTCTGAGAAGGGGTGGGATGAACATGCAGGCAGGCGCCTTCTGAAGGGCAAATTCCTCCACTCCCTGTGGCTTTGGGAGGTCAGGAGGAATCTTGAGGAGAAGGCAGTGGAGGGAGATGTTGGCCATGAGCCACTGAGAGAGGAGCAGGGTGCAGGCAGCCATGAGACTCAGGCAGGCTCTGGGGAGAGGAGCCCGGCAGCCCTGTTGCCCCTGGGCCCTCACTGTTCCCTCTGGGTTTGCAGGAGATGCAGTTCGTGTGGAGAGGCTCCAGGTCCCTGCTGGCACAGCAGGAAATCTTCACGCACGTCCTGGATGAGAACGGCTACTGCTCGTGAGCTCTTGCCTTGGGCCAGACCCTGTCCCCAGCCCTCTCCCTGAAGCACGTCAGCCCCAACCCTCACGGCCAGCCCTGAGGGAACTCACCAAGCACCCATCTTACAGAAAGAACAACTGAGGTCTAGACACCCAGCCAAGGTCCCACGGTAACAGCAGTGAGGGCAGCAACACTGGGCTCAGGAAGCGGCTCCAAGGTCCCAAGTCATGGGAACAGCCCTCCTGTGGGCTGTCTGGTTGGAAGACCTGGGTTCATTCCCCTTCTGTCCCTTTGAGCCTGTGAAGCTGCAGGCAGGGGGTGAGCTCCTCTTTAGAGAGGGGAGATTGTCCGCAGGATGAAGGGGCAGCTGGGAGAATCGACCTGGTGGGAGGAGGGAGACTCACTACCATGCTCTGGGCACCCTGCAGGGTGACGTGCCCGAGATCCCACATGGCTGAAATGTGGTGACTCTTGTCCACAAGGCTCTCATCTGCCCACCACTTGCCCATCTATCCAACTGATGGGAGACAGAGGCCTCCAGCAGGCCTGCCCTCCCAGCAGGGTGTCTCCTCTAACATCCCTCTGTTTCTCAGGAAAGGGTTTTACTGGAATGAAAAAGCTGTCTTCCCAGATCCACCCTGGGATGGAATGAACCCCAACAAGACTGTACCTGTCACCCTGAGCAGTATCCAACGCTATGCTGACACCCTGTCCTACAATGTGATGAGACGAGCCCCCTGGTTTTTGACACGATACATGCTCTGGCCCTGGGTAAGTCAGGGCCCCGGGCCCTGGTTCCCCAACTCTTCCCAAGGACTGCTGTGATAGATCCACCCTGGACTCTGGTCCATCTCTAACCAGATCAGTCTCCATCCGGGCAGTGGGCCAGGCAGCCGTCCCAGCCCTGGCTCAGGCCTCCTTCCCTGCAGCCCCTGACCCTCGAGTCCTCAGCCACTCTACCAACTCTTTCCCCTACGCTGAATCACCGCAGACTCTCCCATCCGAAATGCAGCCCCTCACCCAGGGGGGCCTCCTACTTCTACCCAGCCGTCTCCTCCTTTTCCCTTTGCAGGGCTGGGGCCTGAATCCTGGCTGCTTACTCAGCTGCTGTGAGACTTAGGACCCTCTAAGCCTCAGTTTTCTCATCTGTAAAATGGGGATGATGACAAGACCTGCTTCATAGGTTCAATTTGAGGTCAAGTGCCAAAAGTATGCCCAGGAGACAATGCCCAACCCTGCTTCCTCATTGTTGTCAGAGCTAAACTTTATGGAGCACCTACTGAGAGAGGTGCTCAGTTGGTAAAGAGTCCACCTGCAATGCAGGAGACCCTGGTTCGATTCTTGGTTTGGGAAGATCCCCTGGAGAAGGGATAAGCTACCCCACTCCAGTATTCTTGGGCTTCCCTTGTGACTCAACTGGTAAAGAATCCACCTGCCGTGTGGGAGACTTAGGTTCGATCCCTGGGTTGGGAAGATCCCCTGGAGAAGGGAAAGGCTACCCACTCCAGTATTCTGGCCTGGAGAGTTCCATGGACAGTATAATCCATGGGATCACAAAGAGTTGGACACAACTGAGTGAATTTCAGTTTCACTTCCACTTACTGTGCCCCAAGCACTCTTCTATGGGATACGCTTGTCTTGTACATCTAATCTGCCCCACTGGGCCTCGGAGGCAGGCAGCATGGCATCCCATTTGCCGACGAGGGAACCGAGAGTCAGGAGGTTAAGAAATCTTCTCGAAGGCCACACAGCTACTTAGCAGGGCAGTTGGGAAAGTGAAATTTGTGTTCAGACTCAATCAAGTAAGTCCCACAGCCTGCTTTTTAGCACTTGACTGCCATTTTAAGTGCTATTTACTTTCTTTGCCATTTTTATTTACTACATTTTTATATAGGTGCATATATTAGTGAAAATTTTTAACAAACAAAATTCTATACATTAGGTCTACAGGTCAACTGGTATGACAAAGTCAAAATAGATAAATACATACTACTTTTGCTGCAGCCTGAAGCATAACTGAAAATATCTGTAGGAAGTAAAGAAACAGAATAATGAAAAATTTACTTTCTCAACACTTCAAAATAGAATTTGAGGTTTACAAAAGGAAAATAAAAACATCTGACTAAAATAAAGGGCTTCCCTGGGGGTGCTAATGGTTAAGAACCTGTCTGCCGGTGCAGGAAATGTAAAAGACATGGGTTTGATCCCTAGGTTGGGAAGATCCCCTGGAGGAAGGCTCAGCAAACCCACTCCAGTATTTTCTTCCCTGGAGAATCCCATGGACAGAGGAGCCTGGTGGGCTACAGTCCATAGGGTTGCAGAGTTGGATACGAATGAATTGACTTTGCACACATACACACCTTAAATAATTTGGGTCCAGATTGCAAAATTTTATATCACTGTGTGCCCTCCTATACCCAATCCATTATGAAGACTGTCAAATTGGGGTCCTATAGGTTTCATAAATCTAGGCTTGCCTCACCAACATGTTGCTCCAGTACTTCCTTGTGGAGATGGCTCTGAGCACCTCGGAACAACCTTGCATGTCCAGTCATGAGCAAAGCCTTTGATTGGATCCAGGCAGGATCTCTGGGGCTGCTTGGCCCCGTCTCAGAGGTCTGTCTACCTGTGACAGGGAAGTTAAATTGTTTATCATGCTATCCACCCTCATCAGTTTTTGTGGTGAGTTCAGAACAAAATTCAGAAGAAAGATGACCCATATAGATCTCGTGAATTTATCTCTTAAGCCAGCTTGAGGAAGGGCACAGCAACCCACTCCAGTATTCTTGCTTGGAGAATCCCATGGACAGAGGAGCCTGATGGGCTACAGTCCACAGGGTCGCAAAGAGTCAGACGCGACTGAGCGACAATCATGCATGTCTGCCAGGCTCCTGTGTCCATGGAATTCTCCAGGCAGAGATATCAGAGCAGGTTGCCATTCCCTTCTCCAGGGGATCTTCCTGACCCAGGGATCGAACTCAGGTCTCCTGCATTGCAGACAGGTTGTTTGAGCACCTGTCTGAGCACCTGTCTGAGCACCAGGGCAGCCATCCTGAGAACCGATAAACTCTGACGGTCTCGTCACACTGGCCACTTCTAGGACTAATTTTGCCTGGGCTTGCCTGTCACAGCCTAAAGAGAACTTTCTTTGCTCCTATTTCCTTGTGCCTTTTAGAATTGGACAGAGGTCTCCTTTACAAAACTTCTGTGAGCCAGGAGCTGCAAACTTTAATGTATGGAATCAGAGATGATAGATATTAGATTGAGTCTAAGATTTGAGATATACATGCAATGCATTTGAACAACTGTATGCATTGCTTAATTTCATCTCAAAGTAAGACTTTGCCTCTTGTGGGCCCTGCCTCTTACATATAATCTCACTATAATTATATTTTATGTCAAACTTCAACAATAATAATTTAGAATACTGTGACTCTTAGGGGGAACTTTTTTATACTGCTGCTTTCTCTTAAGCATTTGCCTACAGTGCGGGAGACCCAGGTTCGATCCCTGGGTCTGGGAGATCCCCTGGAGAAGGAAATGGCAACCCACTCCAGTACTCTTGTTTGGAAAATCCCATGGATGGAGGAGCATGGTAAGCTACAGTCCACGGGGTCGCAAAGAGTCGGACACGACTGAGCCACTTCACTTTCTTTCTTTCTTTTTTCTTTTTTTACTGATATAATTAACATATAACATAATTTTATTTCCAAATGTACGTCTTAATGATTCCACACATGTAAATATTGCAAAATGACTGCAATAGATCTAGTTAACATCTGTCACCACACATAAATATAAAATATTTCCTTGTAATGAAAAGGTTAATATCTACTCTTTTAGCAACTTGAAAATAGAACACGGCATTATTAGTGACAGTCACCATGTTATACACTTATCCCTATGACTCATTTATTTTGCTTCTGGAAGTTTGTACCTTTTGACCCCCATCATGCATTTCACTCACTCTCCAGTCTTTACTCCTGTTATTCACCAGTTTATCTCATATATGAGATTATTTTTCATGTTATTTTTTTAAAAATTCACACCTAAATGACATCATGTGGCATTCATCTTCCTCTGTTTGAGTTCTTTCACTTAGCATAATGCCCTCAAGTTCCAATCCATGCTGTTGCAAATGGCAGGATTTCCTTGTGTGTGTGTGTGTGTGTGTGTGTGTGTTTTTAATGGCTGAATAACAATTCATTCTGCATATAAACCACATTTTCTTTATCTGTTCCTCCCTTTATGGACACTTAGAAGTGAAGTGAAGTGTAAGTGACTCAGTCGTGTCTGACTTTTTGCAACCCCAAGGACTAGTCAGTCCTTGGAATTCTCTAGGCCAGAATACTAGAGTGGGTAGCCTTTCCCTTCTCCAGGGGATTTTCCCAACCCAGGGATCAAATCCAGGTCTCCCGGCATTGCAGGTGGATTCTTTACCAGCTGAGTCACAAAGGAAGCCCAAGAACACTGGAGTGAGTAGCCTATCCCTTCTCCAGTGGATCTTCCCAACTCAAGAATCGAACCGGGGTCTCCTGCATTGCAGAGGATTCTTTACCAACTGAGCTATCAGGGACGCCCTGATGGACACTTAGGTGACTTCATATCTTGGCTAATTTAAATAATGTTGCAATGAACATGGCGATGCAGATATCTTTAGTAATTTTGTTTTCTTTGGATAAATATCCAGACGCTATCATATGTAGCTCTACTTTTAATTTTTTGAGGAACTGCCAGTCTGTTTTCCACAGTGGCTTCACCCCACCAGTTGATACTCCCACCAACAGTGCAAGAGGGTTCCCCTTTCTCCTCATCCTCACCAACACATGCTGTTTCTTCTATGTGACAGGAAACTCATTCTGACACGTGTGAGGTCTATCTCCTTGTGCTTTTGATCTGCATGTCCCTGACGATCAGTGATGCTGAGCATTTTTCCATGTGTCTATTGGCCACCTGTATGCCTTTTTGGGGAAAATGTCTAGTCAGGTCTTTGGTTCAATTTTTAACCAGTTATTTGCTACTGAGTTGTATGAGTTCCTTATATAATTGGGTTATTAATCCTTTATCTGATATATAATTTGCAAATATTTCCTGCTGTTTGGTAGGTTGTCCTTTCATCTTCTTGAAGTTTCCTATCCTGCTCAAAAACTCTTTAGTTTGATGTCCTTCCACTTATTTATTATTTCTTCTGTTGCCCTTGCTTTTGGTGTCAAACACAAAAGAAAAGTATCATCAAAATGAAACCCAGCAGGACCCTTCTCAGGGACAGACTCCCACACCCTCCCTGTCCCTCACCTCTTGTTTGTAGAAAAGCTTTAGCTTCCTAGATCTTCCCTGAGTTCCCAAGAGCAAATTCAGTCAAAGAAAAGAGAAAATGAAGAGATAAAGGAATGCAGTAACAAAAGGAAATAAGAATAGCTTAGGATCTGCAGATCCTCCAGGGACTATGGGCACTATCGAGAGCCACGTACTTGAGTTGTTTTGCAAGCACAAAAACCCACACTAGGTGAAGGAAGTTGACTGTGTGCTGACCACCAGTATGTAGACCTCAGGTTAACTGGAGCCAGAAATACCCTAATACCACCAACCAAGGAAAAGAAATTCCATGAGCTAATAACACATGCGGCAACTCTCACATCTAATGTTGCCTTTGAAAACTCTCCTTTGAAAGCCATTTGGGAGTTTGGATTGTTTGAGCATGAGCTGCCCATTCTCCTTGCTTGGTGTACTGCAAATAAACTTGCTATCCATAGATACATAGATAGATAGATATGTGTGTATACATATATGTGTGTGTGTGTATATATATATATGTATATATATATTTTTTTTAACCAAACCCAGTTATCAGTAGTTTGGCTTTGCTCAGCATGGCATGAGTGACATGGAGTTTGGTCCAGCAGCTAAGACCTCAGCAAGGAGATTACCACCTATGTTTTCTTCTAGGAGTTTCATAGTTTCAAGTTTTATGTTCAATTCTTCAATCTATTTTGAGTTAGTTCTTGTGCATGGTGTTAGACAGTGGTCCAATTTCATTCTTTCACATGGAATCCAGTTTTCCCAACACCATTTATTGTAGAAACTCTCCTTTCCTCATTTAATATTCTTGGCTCTTTTGCCATAAAGTAGTTGATCATATATGCCTGGGCTTATTTCTGAGTGCTCTGCTCTCTTCCATTGATCTACATGTCTCTTTTCGTTCCAGTACCAAACTATTTTGATTATTGTAGCTTTGGAGTACAGTTTGAAAATAGGGCAGGTGATTTCTCTAGTTTCATCCTTCTTCCTCAAAATCTCCTTTGCTGTTCAGGATCTTATGTGGTTTCACCAAGTATTAGGATAGTTTGTTCTGTGCCTGTGATGAACATCATTGGGATTTTCATAGGGAGTGCATTGAAACTGGATATTTCAACAATATAAATTCTTTCAATTGTGAACAGAAAATATCATTCCATTTATTTGTTTCTTCTTAAATTTCAATCATTAATGTCTTATAGTTTTCAATGTACAGATATTTCACTTACTTGGTCAAATTTATTCCTAGGTATTTTAATCAGTTTGATGTAAAGTGGAATTGTTTTCTTGTTTCTTTCTGAGAGTTTGTTATTAGCGCATAGCAACACTAATAGGCAAGTGATTTTTGTATATTGATTTTGTATCTTGCATCTTTACTGGATTCAGTACTTGTAACAGATTTTGTCTTTAGGGTTTTATACATATAATATCATTACATCTGCCAAAAGTTTTACTTCCTCTGTTCCAATTAGGATGCCTTTTTTTCCCCTTGCCTAATTGCCATGGCAAGGATTTCCAATAATATGTTAGATAAAAGTGATAAGAATGAACATCTGTGACTTTTTCCTGATCTTAGAAGAAAGGCTTTAAAAAGATATTTATATTAATTGGAGGATAATTACTTTATAATATTGTGATGGTATCTGCCATACACCAGCATGAATCGGCCATAGGCATCCATGTGTCCCCTCCCTCCTGAATCCCCCTCCTTCTTCCCTCCCACCCCATCCCTCAGGTTGTCACAGAGCACCGGCTTTGAGTTCCCTGTGTCATACATCAAACTCCCACTGGCTATCACAGAAGAAAAGCTTTTAGCTTTTCATCAGTGTGCATGATGTTAGCTGTGAGCTTGTCACATATGCCCTTTTTTAAGTTGAGGCATGTTCCTTCCCTATGCACTTTGTTGAGTTTTATCATAATAGGATGTTGAATTTCATCAAATGCTTTTTATGCATCTTTTGAGTTGAATGTGTGATTTTATCTTTCATTTTCTCAGTGTGGTGTATCACATTCATTTCTGGATGTTGAACTTTACTTGGATCCTTGGAATAAAGCCCACGGTGCAGTATTTTTTGCATGTATTGCAGACTTTGGTTTGCTAACGCTTTTTTTTTTTTTTGAGGATATTTTCACCTATGTTCATCGAGAATATCAACCCGTACACCTCTTTTCTGCAGGATTCATTTTTTGTTTGTTTGCTGTCAGGGTAATTCTGCTGGCCTCACAGAATTAGGTTGGAAACAATCTCTTCTCTTTCATTTTTTGGAAGAGTTTGAGCAGCACTGGTATTATTTTCTCTTAAATTTTTGATAGAAATCACCAATGAAACTGTTTCTGAACTTGTTTGTTGGGATGTTTTTTGACTTTGACTGAATTTTGTAACTGGTGATCAGTCTGTGCAGATTTCCTCCTTATTCATGAGTCAGTCTTGGCAGATATATAGGAATTTACCAACTTTATTAAATTTTGACAACCTTTTTGAAGATGAAATTAATGGCAATAAACATGAGCAACCTATTACCATTATTATTTATACTTAGTATGTTGTTACTATTAATGACATTAATAAGTAGTAATACTGATGGAGTCTAACAAGTGTTCAGGGAGCGAAATCAATTAGAAAGGGGAAGACTGCATGATCTCACTTATATGTGAATTCTTGAAAAAAAAAACAAACTTGTAGAAAAAAAGGTGATTCGTGATTTCCACAGGTGAGGTTAAGGTGAAGAAGAGCTGGGGAAAGGTGCCTCAAAAGTACAAGTATCCAGCCATGTGATAACCCAGTATTAGGGGTGTAAGTTGTAACGTGATAAAGAGAGTGGGAGAGAGAAGGAAACACTCAGGGCACTGGGCTTGCCAGCTGACTTGGCAGGTTATTGGCCACCATGGGGAGTAGGAGGGTGGTTTTGGGGTTGAAGGGGAATTCACCCTGTTTAGTTTGGGCTCTGCTCCCAGAAATGCAAGGCACCGCTTCTGTTCTCTGGCCTGCAGGGGTGCGACAGGCAGTTCTTCAATGCCTCGGTACAATTTGCCAACATGGACTATCTAATGGGCTACATCAACAAGCACATATCCCAGTTTGGTGTCCTGATGGTGTATGCCACGCTGGGCGAGTACTTCCAAACTCTGTACTCTGAACATGAGCCAGTGCAGGTCCGAGACCACAGTGACTTCCTGCCGTATTCTTCAGGTATGAGTCTCTGGGGCTTGAGGTGGCAATTCGGTGCCAGGGAGTTGAAATGCCTCCAAATGCGGTGTCTGCTCAGCCCTGAGCTTGGAGCCTACTAGGGAGACTGGGGGAGATATGGGCACTGCTCGCACCTACCTGACCCACCAAGGTACACAGCCTGGTCCCAGCACGTTGAACCTCTCACCAGGCTCCACACCCAGCAGATTCCTGTCTCTATGCCCTTCACTACAGTGCTCCCTGTGGGAGTGCTCTCCTCCCACCCTCTCTTCCTGGAAGGTCCTTATTGCCTTGTAGAGTCACCTCCTCCAGGAAGCCTTTCCTGACTTCAAGACTAGATCCTTTGGCCCCTCCTTGCCCCCAGGGCCCCAGTTTTCACTGATTACCACATAGTCCTTATTTGGGAACCTTGTCTTCCTCAAGCCTGTGTCCTGGAGTCTGGGATGGTTTGGTCTAAAGGGTGAAAGGTCTTGGGGTGAGCCTTCTGCCTGGATACATGCATGCTCTGGGATCTGTCCTTTGTCAGGAAGATAAGGATGTTAGTGGTGCTTAGTGCATCAAAGGTAAAAATGAGGTGAGAAGGAGGAAAGCCCTTAGCCTAGTGCCTGACCCAGAGAGAGGGCACAGCAGATGCCGTTAATAGTTTGTGGTGGCATCTCAGTCACGTGGGGTCAGATCCCACTTGGGACATGGTCCGGGCCGTCCCTCCTAAGGAATCTTAGTTCAAGGCCTGCAGTGACCTAAAGGCAGCCCAGGATCAGCACCACTCTCAGGCCCAACCCCACTGTCCCCTATGCTGAGCTCCTTGCAGACTTGGCTCCCCTGTCTGCCAGCCAGGAAGGACTTCTCCACACACAGCATCCCATTGACAGCTGGGGAGACAGAACCACCCCCCCAACACCCCGGCCCAGGGCCTGATCAGGACATCAGTAGGGAATGCTTTTGGCCAAATGGTCGAATCCTCTGCAACCTTGATTGCATAAAACCCCGGAGTCCTTAAAGGAGCCTTGTCCTCCTGCTCCGTCTTTGCACAGAAAGAGAAACCAAGAGGCTGAAGAAGGTAGGGTCAAGGTTGGAAAGGGCCCAGGTTCCCATGAGCCAGGACATCCCAGGGACACGAAATCAGGTCCTGCCTCCAGCCAGCTTTGCCCAGCCTCAGGTCCATGCTGAGTCACTCAGCTGGAGAGGTCCTTGCAGAAAGGAGAGAGGAGACGTGAGGCTATCCACACGGGCAGGTTAGGTAAGCTCACAGGGGCATCCTCTAGCTGAATATTCACCACGGGGCCAGGGTCCCTGGAGCTAGGTCTGTCCCGGGCCTGTCCCCTGCCCGCCCTCACCATTCAGCAGGCACAGTGCCTCAGGAGGGCTGGCCCCACACGGTGACTTGGATGCTCACCTGAGTTTAGATCACAGCTCCTCGCCTCGCGGGCTAAGTTGCTTCTGGTAAGTGACATCACTTCTCTAAGCCCCCAACTCGTTATCAGTGAAGTGGGTTCCAGGAGGACTGGAGGGACACCCACATGGCAGTTCAATCGTAAATACTTCTCTTCTCATTTCCTTCTCTTGCAAAGAGACACCAGGATGGGACCCCACTGGCAGGGTAGGTTCCGGGCTGGCCGCTGCCCTGACTCCCCCAGACCTGGGTAGGTCGTGCCTCTTGGGCTTTGGCCTCTCATCTGAGTGGTGAGAAGGGGAAGCTGTTTAGCTATCAGGACACCTCCTGGGAACCTATAATTAAGGGAGGACTGGCTTCTCCCCTAAGTGAGAGGGGCTACATGGGTGTGGGTGGGGCTCCAGCCCAGGTGGAAGTGGATACCTCTATGTAGGCCTGGTTACACTTGAGGTGGGAAGGGACACAAGGGTGTATGTGGGGTTAAGTTGAGGCCGGGGTGGGGGGCAAGTGGGGACGAAGTCTCTATGGAAGTGGCTGCATCCAGGTGGAAAGGACACAGATAAGTCCTGTGGGTGTGTGGAGTGGGCGTGGCTACATTGCTGATTCCTGGAGGAGGTGCCATTTAATCAGAAACTGGACATCAGAGAGGAGGCTTGGGTCCTGATCGGAGAACAGTGGGATCTTGACAGCTTTGGCGGGTTTGTGCTGAGCTTAGAGCTGAGGCTATGGAGGGGCTGTGCCTGACCTGTCCACATTCAACGTGGGGAAGGCGCTGTGTGGAGGACCCTTGCATCTGGCCCCACAGCTGTGATCTTTCCCCAGGCCACATGGCTATCCCTCCTGGTCTGAGCCACGTCCTTTGAGGGAAGAACAGAGAATGGGAGCACAGCCCAGCCTGGGGAGGAGGCAGGAAGCAGAAATAGTAGGGAACAGTGAGCCACCTGCTGAGACACAGCCTGTCCCAAGGCGCTCAGCCTCCGACCTCCCACACCCCCACACACACCCTTGTCCTCTCAGTCCAGGGTCAGGGCAGTGGTTTCTGGGCTCTATCATCCCTCCCACCCCTCCCCGCAGGCAGCCAGAGGGACCTCACTGAAATGCAGGCTTCTCCAGGATCCTGTTCACCCTAGAAGTGACACACAGGAGCCGCCAACACTCCAGGCCCCTCCCCTCTGGGTCCTGTCCTCCTGGCCCTCATCCCACTCCCTCCTCCCCTGAAGTCCTCCAGGACCTTTGCTCACAGGCTTCCCCACGGTCCCACGCTCACTGGGCTGTCTTGTCCCCATCACAGTCTTTCAGTACCCAGGCCTCTCCACGCCTGGCCCAGCCCAGCCTGACCATGCCACCTGCTTAGTTCCTCAAGGGCTCCTGGGCAGTTGCTTGCCTGGTTGGGGCAGGAGCCCTGATATCACCCCCACCCAGGTTGCCTCCCTGGGTAACCTGGTAGGAGTCTACCTTTCACTAACACTGTCTTCCTTTTGTCTTCCAGGATTGAGGCTTAGGGGGCTCCAGGACATCCTAGCCACTACCGGCCTTTTTCTCCTAGATATGTTTCATTCCTGGACCGGGTTCTACGCCTCCCGAAGTGGGCTCAAGGGGCTGGCGCGGCGAGCCAGCGCTCTGCTCTACGCCGGGGAGTCCATGTTCACACGCTTCATGTTGGCTCCACACCAGTTCCTGGACCAGGCCTGGGCCCTGCAGCAGCTCCAGAAGCTCCGCTGGGCGGTCTCCGAGGTAATGCCACACCTCTCAGTGGCAGAAGCAGGATCGGACCCTCCTGGGTATGCGCTTCCCCCTTCCTAGGCCACCAGATCCTCCTGGTCCCTGGTCATTACAGGTCCACTTGACAGATGAGAACACTGAGGTCACCTTGGGTTCCAGGACCTGTGCATGATGAAGCTACATCAAGATTAGGTCCCCAGACTTCCACCTGTGGCTTCATTGAGCTTTAGAACCAGATTCACCCAGAGGGTAAAGGGCAAAGTGGAGCAGTATTGATGCCCCAACCGTCCTGTGCAGGTTCAAATCTCAGTTGAGCTGTGTGGCCTCAGGCCCTCTCTGAGCCTGATTCTCTCCCTGGATATTCAGAAGCCCATGTCCACCTAGATAGATGGCAAGCAGTAGAATATGATGATATATATAAACTGCTGATCTCGGTGGCTGCCACAAAAGAAGATGTCCACAAATTTCCATCTCCACTTGCCCACACTCTACTGATGAGAACCAAGAAGTGCTAAAACTTGTCTCCAATCAGAAATGTGCCACACTGCCCATGACATTCATAAAGAGAGCTGTTGGCAAGACTAGTCCTTGTGTATGTGGGAGTCGAGTGGGTGATGAAATGGATTGACTTTCCCAACCATCAGAGTGGGACAAATGTGGCTTCACCCCATGGAGATGGAGACTCAACTCTCTTCTGTGAGGAAGAGGTAATATTGCCCCTGTAAGATGCAGACGAGTGTCAAGGTCACGTGTGGAGCATGTCTGGAGCAGGTTAGCAGTACTTGTGGGGTGACTGGGCCACGGAGGTGAAGCTGGGGAGTTTAGTTCAGTTGCTCACTCATGTCTGATGCTTTGCGACCCCGTGGACTGCAGCATGCCCAGCCTCCCTATCCCTCACCAACTCCTGGAGCCTACTTAAACTCATGTCCATCAAGTAGGTGATGTCATCTAAACATCTCATATTCTGTCGTCTCCTTCTCCTCCTCCTTCAATCTTTCCCAGCATCACGGTCTCATCTAATGACTCGGCTCTTCACATCAGGTGGCCAGAGTGTTGGAGTTTCAGCTTTAACATCAGTCCTTCCAATGAATATTCAAGACTGATTTCTTTTAGGATGGACTCGTTGGAACTCCTTGCCATCCAAGGGACTCTCAAGAGTCTTCTCCAACACCACAGTTCAAAAGCATCAATTCTTCAGTGCTCAGCTTTCTTTAGAGTACAGTTCTCACATCCACACATGACTATTGCAAAAACCATAGCTTTGACTAGACAGACTTTTGTTGGCAAAGTAATGCCTCTGCTTTTTAATATGCTGTCAAGATTGGTCATAGCTTTTCTTCCAAGGAGTAAGCATCTTTTAATTTCATGGCTGCAGTCACCATCTGCAGTGATTTTGGAGCCCCCAAAATTAAGTCTGTCACTGTTTCCACTGTTTCTCCATTTATTTGCCATGAAGTGATGGGCCAAATGCCATGTTCTTAGTTTTCTAAATATTGAGTTTTAAGCCAACTTTTTCACTCTCCTCTTTTACTTTCATCAAGAGGCTTTTTAGTTCCTCTTCACTTTCTGCCATAAGGGTGGTGTCATCTGCATATCTGAAGTTATTGATATTTCTCCCAGCAGTCTTGATTCGAGCTTATGCTTCATCCAGTCCAGAATTTCTTGTGATGTACTCTGCATATAAGTTAAATAAGTAGGGTGACTATATACAGCTTTGACATAATCCTTTCCCAATTTGGAACCAGTCTTTTGTTCCATGTCCAGTTCTAACTTGCTTCTTGACCTGCATAGTGATGTCTCAGGAAGCAGGTAAGGTGGTCTGGTATTCCCATCTCTTTAAAAATTTCCCACAGTTTGCTGTGATCCACAAATCAAAGGCTTTGGCATAGTCAATAAACAAGAAATAGGTGTTTTTCTGAAACTCTCACTTTTTTCTATGATCCAACAAATCTTGGCAATTTGATCCCTGGTTCCTCTTCCTTTTCTAATTCAGCTTGAATATCTGGAAGTTCATGGTTCACATACTGTTGAAGCCTGTCATGGAGAATTTTGAACATTACTTTACTAGTGGGTGAGATGAGTGTAATTGTGCAGTAGTTTGAGAATTCTTTGGCATTGCCTTTCTTTGGGAGTGTAATGAAAATTGACCTTTTCCAGTCCTGTGGCCGCTACTGAGTTTTCCAAATTTGCTGGCATATTGAGGGCAGCACCATTCACAACATCATCTTTTAGCTTTTGAATGAGCTCAACTGGAAGGAATTCCATCACCTCCACTAGCTTTGTTCGTAGTGATGCTTCCTAAGGCCCACTTAACTTCACATTCCAGGATGTCTGGCTCTAGGTGAGTGATCACACCATTGTGATTATCTGGGTCTTGAAGATCTTTTTTGTACAGTTCTTCTGTGTATTCTTGCCACCTCTTCTTAATATCTTCTGCTTCTGTTAGGTCCATACCATTTCTGTCCTTTATTGTGCCCAAATTTGCATGAAATGCTCCCTTGGTATCTCTAATTTTCTTGAGAACCCCATGAACAGTATGAAAAGACAAAAAGATAGGACACTCAAAGATGAGCTCCCCAGGTCAATAAGTGCCCAATATGCTACTGAAGATCAGTGGAGAAATAACCCAGAAAGAATGAAGAGATGGAGCCAAAGCAAAAACAACACCCAGCTGTGGATGTGACTCGTGATGGAAGTAAAGTCCAATGCTGTAGAGAGCAATATTGCATAAGAACCTGGAATATTAGGTCCATGAATCAAGGCAAATTCTCCTGTTTGACAGGAGATGGCAAGAGTGAATGTCGACATTTTAGGAATCAGTGAACTAAGATGGACTAGAATGGGTGAATTTAACTCAGATGACCATTATATCTACCACTGTGGGCAAGAATCCTTTAGAAGAAATGGAGTAGTCATCATAGTCAACAAAAGAGTCTGAAATGCAGTATTTGGATACAATCTCAGAAATGACAGGATGATCTCTGTTCATTTCCAAGGCAAACCATTCAATATCACAGTAATCCAAGTCTATGCCCTGACCAGTAATGCTGAAGAAGCTAAAGTTGAACAGTTTTTTGAAGCCCTATAAGACCTTCTAGAACCCCCGAAAGATGTCCTTTTCATTATAGGGGACTGGAATGCAAAAGTAGGAAGTCAAGAAACATCTGGAGTAACAGGCAAATTTGGCCTTGGAGTACAGAATGAAACAGGGCAAAGACTAATAGAGTTTTGCCGAGAGAATGCACTGGTCATAGCAAACATGCTCTTCCAACAACACAAGAGAAGACGCCACACATGGACATCACCAGATGGTCAACACCAAAATCAGACTGATTATATTCTATGTAGCCAAAGATGGAGAAGCTCTATACAGTCAGCAAATCAAGACCGGGAGCTAACTGTGGCTCATATCATGAACTCCTTATTGCCAAATTGAGCCTTAAATTGAAGAAATTAGGGAAAACCACTAGACCATTCAGGTATGACCTAAATCAAATCCCTTATCATTATACAGTGGAAGTGACAAATAGATTCAAGGGATTAGATCTGACAGAGCGCTTGAAGAACTGTGGACAGAGGTTCATGACATTGTACAGGAGGCAGTGGTCAAGACCATCCCCTAGAAGAAGAAATGCAAAAAGGCAAAATGGTTGTCTGAGGAAGCCTTACAAATACCTATGAAAAGAAGAGAAGTGAAAGGCAAAGGAGAAAAGATATACCCATTTGAATGCAGAGTTCCAAAGAATAGCAGGGAGAGATAAGAAAGCCTTCCTCAGGGATCAAGCTGGGGAGGGTCCCTCTGAAAGTCTGTTTTCTGTCCCAGGTCAGGGAGTCAGGTATAGGTTTTCACAAGGTCTTCAAAGATGGGCAAGTCCATCAGCCTCTCTGACCTTAGTTTCCTCTTCTGTAAATTGGAGAAGGAAATGGCAACCTACTCCAGTGTTCTTACCTCCCCAGGGACAGGGGAGCCTGGTGGGCTGTCGTCTATGGGGTTGCACAGAGTCGGACATGACTGAAGTGACTTAGCAGCAGCAGCAGCAAAGTGGGGGGAACCCTCACCTTCTCCACTAGCACCTGCTAAGAGGGAAAGAGAGCCCATGCCCAGTGGGGCCCAGGAGAGCAGGTGCTGAGCAGGAGCAGGTCCTGACCCCACTCTTGTCCTGCTCGGGGTGGGAACACAGGTCCAGCACCACGAAGCCATCACCGGGACTCACACCTCCAGGGTGAGTGACATGTTTGTGGGACGCCTGAACACGCGATGCATGGGGTGCGGAAGCTGATGTCTGCCATCATCCAGGACAGGTTCCCAGCCCACACAGGTAAGCAAAGCCCTTGCTGGGAGCCCTTGCAGTCTGGCAGAGTCTAGGCCCCTTTCTGAGAAGAGAGCTTCTGGGACCAGGGAGGGGGCCCGACCACCTGAGCTTGACTCTGAGTCCCCATCCAGGTGAGTCGCCAGGCCTTGTGCAGGTGATTCTACCTCTCTGGACCTCAGTGTACTCACCAGGAAATGGAGCTGACAGGGAGAGATGGGTGAGGAGAACATGGACCCTCAGCTTCTGGAGGGACGCCCCCACCCCACATTTGGGAACTGGGACAGTGCCATGAACAGAGTGTGGCTGGGGGCTTGCACGTCTGAGGCCCCGTGTCTGTCTGTCCCTCTTCCTGGAGTCTGCAGGGTTTGTCTCAACTGCCTCAGTTTCCCTTGTTCCAAGGGGCATGCAGGTGTGTGGAGTGTGTCACATGGCAGCAAGTAAACCTCTTGTGTGTGTGCAGGCCTTGAGCCTGGGGGATACTTTGCCGTGATCTACAACCCCCTGGCCTGGACAGTCACCACCGTCATCACCCTGACTGTGGACTTCCCCGAGGTCAGCATCACAGATGAGTCAGGCCACCCGGTGCCTGCACAGGTATGGGCAGGGATCCTGCCTCGATTGTACTTGCAATTGCTGCCTCTGTTCTAGGCAGGGATCCCCGAGAAGTGAAGGCCATTTAGTGAGCAATGACAACCCCACTGTCACTATGAGGACAGTGTCCTCAGGGTCAGAGGGATCCCCCCAGGGCACTGATCCTAAGCTTTAGGCATCTGATTTGGCCTGAAATCCCTTCTACCGTCCCCAGCCTGGGAGGTCTCCCGGTGGTCTGGGCTGCATGGTGGCATCCCTCCATATAGGACTATATACAATATTATAAGGGCTTCCCTCGTGGCTCATATGGTAAAGAATGTGCTTTCTGTGCTGGAGACCTGGGTTTGATCCCTGGGTCAGGAAGATCCCCTGGAGAAGGAAATGGCAGCCCACTCCAGCATTCTTGCCTGGAGAATCCCTCAGACAGAGGAGAGTGGCGGGCCACAGTCGGACACAACTGAGCAGCTAACACTTTCACTTTCATAGTATTATCAAAATTCCCACTTTGTATAGGAAAACCCATGCAGTGTCTTAGAAGTGGGCCTTTATGGAAGTGCTTTGTTAGAAGCTGGGGCAAATTCCTGTCTTGGCAACACCCTCATCCAGAATGAGTGGGTGGTCCCACCTCATCTCCTCCCAAGACCTGGAACTGGATGTGGTCCCAGACAGCACCCTACTTGTCACCCAGCCGACTCTTCCTTGGGGAGGTGGAGGAGGATCTGCCATTAGCAACCTTTCAGCAAACACTCCTAAACACCCACTCTGGGCCTCTGAACACTGGAAACCCCATGGATTCAGGAAACAGACCCAGAATTCAGACAGAGGAGAGTGGGGGCCACAGTCGGACACAACTGAGCAGCTAACACTTTCACTTTCATAGTATTATCAAAATTCCCACTTTGTATAGGAAAACCCATGCAGTGTCTTAGAAGTGGGCCTTTATGGAAGTGCTTTGTTAGAAGCTGGGGCAAATTCCTGTCTTGGCAACACCCTCATCCAGAATGAGTGGGTGGTCCCACCTCATCTCCTCCCAAGACCTGGAACTGGATGTGGTCCCAGACAGCACCCTACTTGTCACCCAGCCGACTCTTCCTTGGGGAGGTGGAGGAGGATCTGCCATTAGCAACCTTTCAGCAAACACTCCTAAACACCCACTCTGGGCCTCTGAACACTGGAAACCCCATGGATTCAGGAAACAGACCCAGAACTGGACAGTTAAGACAAGGAGTGAGGACCTAGCAGTCCAGGCAGTAGTCCTTACCTGAGACCGAGAGGAAGGGTTCCTCTGACATCGATGGGTGTTGGCTTGAGCAGACTGAACACATAATACCCCCCTCCCCAAGCAAAGGCAATACCCACTAAGAGTAAACGCTCTTAAAGATGATTGAACACCTAAAATGTGTCAGGCCTTAACCTAGGTGCTGGAGAAATTTTAATTACCAAGCCAACAAAAGTCCATGCCCCTTGGGGGCTCATATTCTAGCAGGGGGATCCAGACAGAAACAAAATAAGAAGGTAGAGAATGTGGCCCATGATAACTGTAGTGGAAGAAAAGCTTCAGGACAGGTTTGGGGGGTATGGCTGGGGCAAGATGCCTGCTTTTGTTCACAGAAAGGCTGAGTTGGAGTGTCCATTACTGACCAGGGTGAATGTGTTAGTTGCACAGTTGTGTCTAACTCTGTGCAAGTCCATGGACTTTAGCCTGCCAGGATCCTCTAGCCATGGGGTTCTCCAGGCAAGAATACTGGAGTGGGTGTCATTTCCTTCTCCAGGGGAATCTTTCTGACCCAGGGATTGAACCCAGGTCTCCAACATTGCAGGCAGATTCTTTACCATCTGAGCCACCAGGGAAGCCCCACTGACCAGGGTACTTGACATTTTTAATTAATAGAAGTTGATCAGAGGCCAGACCAAGAAATTCAGGCAAGGCTTTATTGGGGCCCCTGTGGCAGCTTGGGGGCAGGGTGAAAACAAACACCAGCTTCCCTTGCTTGCTTGTTCTCCAGGAGGGGAGCTGGCTCCTTATATGGGGCGAGGGTGGGGGTGTGCCCAGCAGTTGGGTCGGAGGGGTGCCTGAGGTGTTTGTCCACCCCTCAGGTGGTGGTGTGTGCAGGACCCATGCTTTCCTCTGACCCCTGCTTTCCCTCCAGACTCTTAAAAAAAAAGTGACAGTTAAGTTTTTTTGTCTTTTTGTATCTTTTGTCCAGATTTTGCCCCCAACTGGGCATGCACGTGGTTACGTGGGCATACAATTTCTTTGTATTTTGTTGCTGGAGGAGAATTGTGTCCAAGCATTGCAGTACTGCAGCAAGGGGACCCAGGTCCCAGTCCATCTTATAAGGAGCCACATAAATTTGCTAATAGCCCACCCACCCTACCACAGAATCCCCATCAGAAGCCCAGAGATGGCACCTGTTCCCTAGAGTCAGGGGGCTCCCTGCATAGAGTCAGGGGGCTCCCTGCATGGACCCAGAGTCCTCATCCCGTCCCTAAATCAGATAACTTGGATATAGGGAAAATCCTAGGGGGATGACCTGAAAACCTCCTTCCTCTGGGGAACTGGAGGATGAAGAGACAAGAGAGCTGCCTCCAAAGAGGAGGCCCTCCGGGTCGAGGGAACAGCGTGAGCAAAGGCTCAGAGGCAGGAAACAAAAGGGAGAGTTGGGAAGGAGGGACGTTGATTTTTCAGCCCCAAAGGAGAAGGGAAGGAGGAAGAAGGGGCTGGGCTAGGACCCTGTTGAGCAGAGAGGATGCAGGAGGGGAGCCCAGCTCAGCCCAATGATGGATGATCCTGCTGCCCCTGTGGGGAGCAAGCACTCCATCCAGGAGGTGTGTAAGCCCAGGAGACTGAGATGTCTTTCCCCCGTGACATCTGTCATGTGATCCTGTCCCTCTGGTCTTGCAGGTTCAGAACTCAAAGGAGATGCCATCTGCCTATGACCTGCTTGTTCTGACCACAATGCCAGGACTCTGCTACCGGCATTATGTCATCAAGCCCAGCAGGAGGGCCAAGGGGGACACTCAGGAGACTGAGGCCACGATGGTCAACACCAAGCAGTTTGGCCGCAGACCCAGGAGACATGACTCAAGTGTGGGCAGGCACCTGGTGCACGTGGAGAACGACTGCTACACCGTGTACCTGGACACGGACACCAACCTGATGCACAGCATCTGGGAGAGGTGAGGTGCAGCCATTGCTGCCTCTGAGGCCAGGAGGGCGCTGGGACCTGGGCAGGTAATGCCCCACCTGCCTCTTCACTTCCTCACTGGCATGGAAAGGATGTGATGGTCATGAAGACCCTTGTTGTGAAGCCAGCTTCATTTCTAGATTGTGTGAGTCTAGGCTGTGCCACAAAAGTGACCAGGACCCACAGGATCCAGCACAAGAGGTCAGCAGAGGGTGTGCAGGAGCCGGAGAAGTGGGGCACAACCCCAGCACACATGAGCCTCCCTGGTCAGGCAGGGAAAGGTGAAGCCTGCAGGCCGGTGCTGGGCTCCGTCATCACTCAGGCCCCATGCCCCTTCTGGGATGCCCCTGAAGGGCCGGCTCCAGCTCGCTATCCCTTTCTGCCCACCCATGGTACCCCACATCCAAGCCACCTCCCTGCCCAGCCCTTCCCAGGAGTGTCCTGCTGTCCATCTGCCTGGCCCCTGTGTGTCTTCAGGGGCTTTGGGCTCAGGTGAGGGAAGGTGTGTTTCTCACTGGGCTTCCTCACCTCCCAGTAGGGGTACAACCAGCACCTGCCACACAGAGAGGGAAGCCTGTTGGAATAGAGAGAGGGCGGCTCAGAGGAGGCTTGGCTGGGACGAGACACCCAGAGCCAGGCCTGAGGCCTTGCAGTCTGGAGGGAGTCTGTGGGTCAGACGAGCAGACAGTGGTTCCTTAGAAGGACCTGCCTGTGCAGAGGCCTGAGGGGGCAGCCACCATGTGCGCAGACCACCCCAGGGCGTTTGCTGGAGGAGGGCCTTTGTCTTTTCATATATGACAAGCGTGTTGATATATTTCACATACCATACAAGTCACCACATTACACCGTATACATCTGTGCTGTTTCCTGTATTCACAGAGGTGTGCACAGTTTTCAGATATTTCCATCACCTCCAAAAAGAATCCTTATATTCCCCATTTTCACCTCCCCCAGGGCCCTGGCTACTGGAATCTCCTTTCTGTCTCTCTGGATTTGCCTCTGTGGGTATTTCCTGCAATGGAATCACACCACCTGGAATCCTTTGGAGACTGGTTCTTTCACATAGGATCACTTTTCCAAGATTTATCCACATGGCAGCATGGATGAGAACCTCATTCCTCTTGAGGGCTCAGTAATATTCCATTGACAGATATGCCCCCCAGGTTCTACAGAGGTCACTTCTGTTCAATCCTGGTTCCAGGCTGGTGTCTGTATAGAGGCTTGTGAGCCTGGTTCCCATCAGAGGGATGGAACATCAGCAAGAGGATAACGCTCTTTTCTCTTTCTCACCACTGCAGGCAGAATAATCAAACCATACAAGTGACCCAGCAGTTCATGGAGTACGAAGTGAATGGTGATGAGGATCAGGGACCCATTTCCGATAACTTTGTGTTTACGTCCAATGAAGCTGCTAAGCCAGCATGGGAGACTGTGGGGATGGAGATCGTCGAGGGGGAGCTCGTGACCGAGATCCGGCAATACTTCTACAGGTGAGGTTGGCCCCTCTGGTTGTGCCCAGCACGGGTGGGCACTCGTGGGCAGCTGAATGGGGAAATGCGTCTGCTCCAGACACCCGGCTCCTGCGCCTGTGCTCACACACGGTCCTATCTCAAAGAAAGTTCGGTGCAGACATGAGTTGGTCCAGCCCCTGCAGTCCTGGCTGTGCTTGCCTGCGCTGTGTCACCTTCGTGGCATCTAAGTCCAGAGGTGGGACAGTAGCCCATGGTGGCAATGACGTTACACACCAAAGCAGTTCTTGTGTTTCGTTAACAGAAGAGAAATAAGCCACCCAGGCCTGGCCAGAGGCTCCGGGCCTTCAGGGAAGGGAGGCTCTTCCTGTTTTATTGCCCAAGAAGCCCCTCTGCCCACGTGGCCCTGCAGGAAGGAGGGAGGGAGGAAACAGGAGGAGATGAAGGTAGGAAAGGAGGAGAGACTGGTGTCCGGAAGTCTCCCCCAGCTTGATGTATCTCTTCTGCTCCTCCTCCAGGAGGGTGAATGACAGTGACCCCACGTACATCATCTACTCCCGGCTGGCCCGCGGGCCCCCGGGCGCTGACGGGGAGCTGCTGTGTCATCGCATAGAGCAAGAGTACAGGGTGGGCCCCTTGGAGCTGAACCGCGAGGCCATTTTGAGGACCAGCACCAATCTCATCACCGGGCGGGTCCTCTACTCCGACAACAACGGGTACCAAATGCAACGCAGAGCCTACAAGCACCATGAAAACAACATCGCCCGGGTACGCTCTGTGGTCACAGGGCACCACAGAGACAGTCCTGATGGCTTTGCCAGAAGACTGGAGACACCCCTTTAGCTCCAGCGGCAGAGGCCTCCAGAGCACCTCCCAGAACCTCTTCAGACTGGACTGGGACACAAGCCTTCGTTCCTTTTCTGTGACAGTTTTTCAAGGATGCTTTGGGAGCCCCTTTTACAGGTGGGTAAACTGAGGTGATAGACAGGGACACCTGGTGTGCTGCAGTTCATGGTGTCACAAAGAGTCAGACACAACTGAGCAACCGAACAGAACTGAACTGAAACTGAGGCTTGGGCAGCCTGAGTCCCCCAGCTCATAAGGTTAGGAAGCAGTAGAGCTGGATTTGAATCCCAGGGCGTCCATCTCACAAGTGAGAGCCCCTCCCTGCTGCTACCAGTGCCGCCCTGAGCTGCCGCTGTGCCCGTGAGGGAGGCTGGTGGGGGGCCAAGAGAGATACCTGATCAGGTGGCCCACTTGGCCCATGACCATCACCACCCGTCTGGCACTATTTCTGCCCACAGAATTACTACCCCATGACTCAGATGGCCTTCATCCAGGACAGACAGAGCAGGCTGGTGCTGCTGTCTGAGCAGGCGCACGGCGTCTCCAGCCAAGGGAGCGGGCAGATGGAGGTAGGAGGAGGCCCCTCTGGTCACCACGGACCAGCCAGGGGCCAGGCAGGGCCTGTCAGATGACTCTTCCCTGCAGGTCATGCTCCATCGGCGGCTGTTGATCAAACAGCAGTGGGCCCTGTCTGTCAACGTCACGCTGAACGACACCTCGGTTGTCCACTCGGTGCTCTGGCTCCTGCTGGGACCCTCGAGCCTCACCAGGAACCTTGGCCAGAGGAGCGGGGTGGCACTGCAGCACAGACCCGTGGTGCTGCTTCGAGAGCTGAGCGGTGAGAGGGCCTCCACGCAGAGGAGCGGTCATCCCTGCCCTGGGGCGAGTGATGGAAATGAGCTAGTGCCCCCAGGAGTCTGAGCTCCTTTGGGGTAGGAAGGGACCTCAGGGACCTCAGATTCAAGTCTTTCATTTTAAATATGGACAAACTGAGGTTCAAAGAGGTTCAATGATTTAAAATCATACAGCTAGTAAGTATAGATTTGGGACTCACCCATATCGCCCTGTGCATCATTTCCCTGATTCTCCTGGTGGGCTGCAGTCCATGGGGTGGCGAAGAGTCAGGCATGACTGAGTGACTTCACTTTCACTTTTTACTTTCCTACATTGGAGAAGGAAATGGCAACCCACTCCAGTGTTCTTGCCTGGAGAATCCCAGGGATGGAAGAGCCTGGTGGGCTGCCGTCTATGGGGTCACAGAGTCGGATGCGACTGAAGCAACTTAGCAGCAGCAGCAGTGCCTGGAGCAAGTCTATCTGCACTATTCTTCCAATAGTATTTGCTCAGTTCACATCCATGTGTCACATTTTTCTAATTCTTACAATATTTCAAACTTTTTCATCATTATTATATTAATTATGGGGACCTGGAATTAATAACCTTTGATACTGTTATTGTGAAAAGATTACAACCCAAAGAAGACTCAGAGAAGATAATATCTTTTACAGTCAGTTCAGTTCAGTCACTCAGTCGTGTCTAACTCCTTGCAACCCCATGGACTGCAGCATGCCAGGCCTCCCTGTCCATCACCAACTCCCGGAGCTTACTCAGACTCATGTCCATACAGTCAATGATGCCATCCAACCATCTCATCCTCTGTTGTCCCCTTCTCCTCCTGCCTTCAATCTCTCCTAGCATCAGGGTCTTTTTCAATGAGTTGATTCTTTGACTCAGGTGGCCACAATATTGGAGCTTCAGCTTCAGCATCAGTCCGCCCAATGAATATTCAGGACTGATCTCCTTTAGGAAGGACTGGTTGGATCTCCTTGCAGTCCAAGGGACTCTCAAGAGTTTTCTCCAAGTTCAAAAGCATCTGCCACAGTTCAAAAGCTTGCCAGGCCTCCCTGTCCATCACCAACTCCCGGAGCTTACTCAGACTCATGTCCATACAGTCAATGATGCCATCCAACCATCTCATCCTCTGTTGTCCCCTTCTCCTCCTGCCTTCAATCTCTCCTAGCATCAAGGTCTTTTTCAATGAGTTGATTCTTTGACTCAGGTGGCCACAATATTGGAGCTTCAGCTTCAGCATCAGTCCGCCCAATGAATATTCAGGACTGATCTCCTTTAGGAAGGACTGGTTGGATCTCCTTGCAGTCCAAGGGACTCTCAAGAGTTTTCTCCAAGTTCAAAAGCATCTGCCACAGTTCAAAAGCATCAATTCTTCGGTGCTCAGCTGTCTTTATAGTCCAATTCTCACATCCATACATGATCACTAAAAAAACCATAGCTTTGACTAGATGGACCTTTGTGGACAAAGTAACGTCTCTGTTTTTCAACATGCTGTCTAAATTGGTCATAACTTTCCTTCCAAGGAGTAAGCATCTTTTAATTTCATGGTTGCAGTCACCACCTGCAGTGATTTTGGAGCCCAGAAAAATTAAGTCAGCCACTGTTTCCACTGTTTCCCCATCTATTTGCCATGAAGTGATGGGACTGGATGCTATGATATTAGTTTTCTGAATGTTGAATTTTAAGCGAACCTTTTCACTCTCCTCTCACGTTTATCAAGAAGCTCTTTAGCTCTTCCTCACTTTCTGCCATAAAGGTGGTGTCATCTGCATATCTGAAGTTATTGCTATTACTCCCGGCAATCTTGATTCCAGCTTGTGCTTCTTCCAGCCCAGCGTTTCTCATGATGTACTCTGCATATAAGTTAAATGAGCAGGGTGACAATATACAGCCTTGACATACTCCTTTTCCTATCTGGAACCAGTCTGTTGTTCCATGTCCAGTTCTAACTGTTGCTTCCTGACCTGCATACAGGTTTCTCAAGAGGCAGGTCAGGTGGTCTGGTATTCCCATCTCTTTCAGAACCTTCCAGTTTACTGTAATCCGCACAGTCAGAGGTTTCGGCATAGTCAATAAGGCAGAAACAGATGCTTTTCTGGAGCTCTCTTGCTTTTTCGATGATCCAGAAGCTGTTGGCAACTTGATCTCTCGTTCCCCTGCCTTTTCTAAAACCAGCTTGAATATCTGGAATCTGATTGGTCCTGATCAAATCACATGATCCAAGCCTGACCAATCACTGTGGCCTGAGGTATTGTAAGGCACCAGCTACTCCAGCCTGAGCCCAGAGTTGAACAGAACGTTTCCTAGGAAGAGGAGAGTCTGTTGACGCAATAGATGACAAACAAGGGGAGCTGACATCTCAGACCTTGAAGAGCAAAGAGAGATCTAAGCTAACTTCCTGTGTGATTTGGAAGAAATGAAGTCCCCTCTCTGGGCCTTGTCTCTTCATTTGTAATTTAAAATGGCTGCACTAGAGATTCAAGGTGGCTTGAGGCGTTTTCAACAATAGATGCTTCAGGCTGTCTGTGGTGTGGGCCACACGTGGGAGGGGTGTGAGACTGAATGAAATGAGTGACTTGGTGAGAGAATTCTGAACGCCCAGAGGAAACCTTTGGCCCTTTCCTTACACCCATCTACCTTGCAGAGACTGCCAAGATTCACCCACGCCCCCAGTATCAAGAGGCCGTGACACTGCCCCCAAGCGTCCACCTGCAGATCCTCAGCATCCCCGGCTGGACGTACAACTCGAACCACACGAAGCACGTGCAGAATCTTCAGAAAGGTGAGGCAGGTGTTAAGACATCCAGACTCACTCCTGTCTTCACAGGTCAACCAGGTCCCCGAGCCCGTCACCAGACAAAGGCGCTCTCCCCAGAGTCATCCAGGCTCTGTGAGGTCACCCGGTTCCTTATCTGCCAAATAAGACAGAGGCCCACTGAGAGGCCGGTCACTCAGCAAGCCAGGGAAAGGTGGGCCTGGCGCCATCTAGACCGCAGTGACCGTGCACAGAGGGGAGCCCCCAGCAGGGCACCTGGGAGGACCTCCTGGTGGAGGAAACAACTGCCAGGAAGCAATGCATCATATTGCCAAAGCCCCTGGTGCACCTTATCTGCCCCTTTACACTCTTGCCAACAAAGGTCCGTCTAGTTGAAGCTCTGGTTTTTCCAGCATTCGTGTATGGATGTGAGAGTTGGACTATAAAGAAAGCTGAGCCCTGAAGAACTGATGCTTTTGAACTGTGGTGTTGGAGAAGACTCTTGAGAGTCCCTTGGACTGCAAGGAGATCCAATCAGTCCATCCTAAAGGAAATCAGTCCTGAATATTCATTGGAAAGACATGCTGAAGCTGAAACTCCAATACTTTGGCCACCTGATGCAAAGAACTGACTAATTGGAAAAGATCCTGATGCTGGGAAGGATTGAAGGTGGGAGGAGAAGGGGACAATAGAGGATGAAATGGTTGGATGGTATCACTGACTCAAAGAGTTTGAGTAAACTCTGGGAGCTGGTGATGGACAGGGAGGCCTGGCATGCTGCAGTCCATGGAGTCACAAAGAGTTGGACACAACTGAGCAACTGAACTACTATTTACACTCTGAGCATCTCAAACATGGGGCTGACCATGCCTCAGCCACCCCCCTATTTCCAGAGACCCTCCAAGGGCTGGCACACTTCAGCGTAAGGTCAGCAGGATGAGAAGCAGGAGGGAAAGGAAGAAGCAGAGGCCAAATACCACCTTTGTGGCTAATAAAGTGGGCATTGGAGGCTGTGGCTCGATCCTGCAGACAAGTGACTTCCTGACACTGACCTCTAGGGCATTGCTCCATGTGTCACAGAAGAGAAAGGGGGAACGCTTGAACAGGGAGGCCTGGCATGCTGCCATTCATGGGGTCGCAAAGAGTCGGACACGACTGCGAGACTGAACTGAACTGAGTGGAAGGAACCTTTGATCAGTCTGCTCTCTGTAGGACAAATCTTAAGCTTTTCTTATCCTGGTGTCTTCTCTGAGAAAAGACTGCATTACTTTTCAGGGTTGTAAGGAGAATTGGTGATATTATACATAAATTTGATAGTATTTTGGCATATAGTACATGCTTAATAAATGACATTCCTAATCATGATAACTTCATTTAGTGATACTGTATCTTAATATGTCCTTTATTATACTTGGTTTCTAAACTGAAGGTATGAAACTGGTAGTGGATTTTGAAACAAATGTACACAGTTTGGAGTTCAGCCAGAATTTTGTAGGGAAAAAGAACAGAAAAATATTGAATATATTAGAGAGTTTTATATAGAGTAAGGATAAGTTCTGAAAGATTTTTATTAAAGTATGCTTGACTTACAATGTTGTGTTAATTTCTTCTGTACAGCAAAGTGTCTCAGTTATATATATATATTATTTTTCACGTTTTACCCATTTTGGTTTATTACAAGATATTGTATATAGTTTCCTGTGCTATGCAGTAGGACTCTGTTTTTGAGCCATCTGATATATACTAGCTTGCACTTGCTAATCCCAAACTCCCAGTCCCAGGGACAAGTGTTCTTATGTGAAACTTTTTTTGAGTATGCAACATATAGGCAGAAGGAGAATATATACTACAAAGTAAAGTATATTTCTTTCAGTTATATTTTTAAAAATCTTTCAATAAAATGGGATTTTATTAGATACCTGCCTCATCATAAGCAAGTTCCTTATTCTTTAGTGACTAAGACATGTAAGTTCAGTTCCCAAATCTAGTAATTACTACCATATGTCTTTGAACCAATTGCTTAACCTGTCTGTGTCTTAGTTTCCTCACCTATGAAATGCTCATTGCAGACGTAAGAGAAGTATATGATTTAGTATATCAAAACCACTTCTCAATACTCGTGAAATGTATA